>JAEANM010013255.1:0-14479 GCA_017656035.1 Myanophis thanlyinensis | reverse complement strand
CCCAGCCCAGCCCAGCCCAGCCCAGCCCAGCCCAGCCCAGCCCAGCCCAGCCCAGCCCAGCCCAGCCCAGCCCAGCAACTCTGCGGGCAGCTGTGGGAAGAGAGGCAGGGAGCCCACGAGAGGAATCGCCATGAATGACGCCACTGGCTGTTCTCCACACTGCTCGGTCACTGTTGCCGCATTCTTTCTCTGCTGTTTTCCGCGGGATCTGTTCCACTCCATCCCAGCAGATAAGACCTTCGCTCCGGTGTTTCAAGCCAGCTACTTTCCTGCCTGGGTATCTGTCGCCATGGAGACTGAAATTCCACACGAAAACCAAATCTGTGCCACTTTCCCGGTGCAAATGCCAGGAGCAAGGAGAGCAGGGGTGCTCTGCTTTACCGCTCAGGCAGCAAAACGTTTTACCCCCAGCTCCTTCTGCCTTCTTAAGCCCTTTGCAGGGGCCGCCCCAGAGTGGTAGATGATCTCTCTGGCCTCCCTGCTCAGGGCTATCGTGACTCCATGGCCCTTTTCAGGGGAAGAGGGATCCTTTCCTCCCAACAAGCTTCTGACTTGCTGCCCTGGAAGCCCAAGAAGAGAGGAGAAGAGAGGGCAGCTCTGCTCACTGGAGGGAAAGGAGGAGAAGGGAGAACAAAGCTGAAAAAAAACTTACTTCGTTGGCAAACTCCCCTCCCCACCCGAGGAAGGTTCAGCGCATGACAAGTGAAGCCCTCCTGCAGCCATCTCTGCCCAAGACCCCCAACATGGGTGGTTTACAGACGGGGAGGATGCAGGGTCTGGAGCACCTTCCACCTCTGGCAGTGAGCTACTGTGTAACTTCATGAGTTTTGCTGCTGCTTTAAAAAAACCAAGGAGCCAATGCCTGAGGGAACCCTTGGGGGGGTTGACATCCCAACTAATATTAAGGCTTTCTGTGCGGAGCTTTCAGAAATCAAGATCACTCTGACGTGACTTTACTTAATTATCTGTCCATCTGATTTAAACCCTGCCTTCTCCCTCGGCAAAACAGCAAAAGAAGACAATAAAAGGAAATCCTTCAGTCCAATTATTAAACACCTCTTGAAACTCCCATTCCAGGGACAACACTGACCAATCTTCCCACTGGACTCCGGCATTATAACGTTGACGAATCTGTTTTGCTGCCTCCTCCGTGTTCAATACATCCATTTCTTCCACACAGTGAGGTTGTTGACATGCTGTTTAATTCAAAAGTACGCCCGCTTCTTTGAACCGTGTGGATCTTTGCAACGCTGCATCTACCAACGTCACCCTGAGCCTTCCCAGAATGGTCAGGAATACGGTGCCCGGCCATCTGCTCCCTGGCTTTGTGTGGGCAGCCAACAGGTGGCGCCACTGACACCTCCACAGCAGGAATGACCCACTGAACTCTCCCGCGGAGGCATCCTCTGCCCTGGAGCCTTTGCCTTTGCCTTCTCTCCCAGCCCAGGAAATGAGCACAGCCAGAGCCGTTCTCACGTGTGTCACATCTAAAGGGTCATCCTAAGGACGATACAGAAACCTTTGGGTGGGTGCCTTTGCTGGGACTGAGCCCAGAGCAGCCTGGCCAAAGAAGTTGGGGTCCTTCCTGACCTGAGATCTCCAGGCAAAACTCAACTCAACCTATGCATGCCTTAGAAACAGGCTTAGGGGCTTTGGCTTGCATGCTGGAAACATAAAATCGTGGCAGCCGCCAGGCCTGGCAGAGGGAGGAGATAACCACTGCCTGGCATTCACAGAACCAGCCATGTGGGCACCTCCTGCCCACCTCCTCTCACTCCTAGTGTCCCCCTCTCCCCTTTCTTTCCCTTCCCAGGCAGCACAACTGCTTTTCACCCAGCCCCTCGGTGACCCTACTTTTGCAGAGATTTCAACAATTGGGGCATCACTGGTGGGGGGGGGGGGGCAAGCAAACCTCTTTCCCTCTCCGTCCTGGGAGGGCACCCTCTGGGTTATCTGCTGAGCCAAGCCACTTCCTCAATGCGAAACCCCTGGAGTTGGCAAGGGGGCTCAGGGAAGCTCTGCCCACCGCTCCTTTGAGAGGGGCAGCCGGCCGTTGGGCATGGTGTGTGTGTGTGTGTGACTCAAGTGCTTCCATCAAGGAAGCACAAGCCAGAGAGCAGGTGATGATCCAACTGGGGCTGTTCTGTCCTCCAAGCTGCTTTCCCACACATGTCCCCAGGCACCCGTGGGTGGGGAGACGGAAACCTCCCATCTCCCGTGGATGGATGCAGCCCCGAATCTCTCGGGAAGAAGGAAAAGGGGATGGGGTCAGGGGATCCGTTTCTTCTTCAAAGCGGGGAATGGCTCAGCACGCTGGCGGCAGTGGGGGGGGGAGGACTTTTAAGATGCATGATGGAGTGGAATGGATGGTCTGTCACCTCTGGTAAAATAGGATTTAAAATGTCCAAATCTCATTCACGGTTCTGTTGAGGATTTTTTTTCAGTTAACTTATCGGAATGGCTTAAATGGACCTTGTTAAAGAGGGGATGAAAATGGGAAAAGCGGCCCTGAAGAGTTCCTGGAAAAGGCTGCAGATAATTCAGAGAAGAAACTCCTGGGGACTCAAGAGCTTGGCGGTTATCAGTGTCACGAAAGCTGCAGAAGTCGCCCACTTTGGAGATTAGAGGCCGCAGTGACTGAACAGGGCTGGGATGGAAACGAGAGAGGCAGCATTTAATCACTTGTGAGAAAACGTGTTTCACAAAAATCAAGGGAGCATGTATGACATAATTGCCAAAACAAAGTCAAACTAAAATCTAACCACGTTCAAGCTGCCAAACCTTCAGTAATCAAATAATGTAATAATTCAATATTTATTTGTCGCATACACAGTCATACATAGTACGGTGTGTAGTGAAATGCTTAGGCACCTCTTGGAGATGATGGCATTCAACCCGAGGAGGTATGCATTAGAGCTGATCTGCAATGGATCCTTTATATCCCCGGTGTTCTTGGAAAGGTTGCCATCTGGACTTTTTTTCCAACCATATCATGGCCAGAAGCTTTATACTACATAGTGTATACTCTCCATGTGTTTCTGGTGCATGACTGATCCCCTATGGATTCCGGCTGGCTCTGCCATGTGCTCCTGGCCTACTTCTGCCCTGTCTCCACTTGGATGAGCCAAAGCGTTTTCATCCTCACCTCAGGAGAATGATTCATCTCAAGCCAGAGCCAGCCTTTGCCCGAGATGCCTCCCTCCTCCCCTTGCTCAGCAGTCTCAAGGACAGGTTGCCATCCTTCAGATGGGCATGCTGGGACCCATCCCAGGGTGTGCTCTCCAGCTACAGGCCCCGGGATTTAGCTGGCACCTCCCAAAACACCACAAGGGTTAAACTGGATTGCTTTCAGGGAGAGAAGGCGTGGGACGCCTTGGCTTGTACCACAATTGGCAATCCCTTCCAGAGGAATTTGTCACTGTGTCTAATCACTTCTTTTCCTCCACTTAAGCCAGAAAATCAGGCAGCTGGCAGAGCTTGCTAACAGCGGCTTCTCACTCTGAAGCCTCCCCTGGTCTGAAGAGGAAGCCAGGGGGCAGAAGCATGTTCCTAATATAATTGTTTGTTTAATTTAAATACGTTGAGCAAGAATCTCTTGCCGGCGTGGCAGTCTGAACCAAAATCTCCTTTACTGTCCTATCTATACATATACAGTATGTGCAAAAACTGAGCATCTTTTAAATGCTGAAGCCAGAAAAAAGGAGAAGCACCATCTTCACGGCAAAGTTCCTTCCCAGAAAGACATTTTTAAAATGAATATATATATTGTAATGACAGAAAGAATATGAAGACTGATCCACCCCCCAGGACCCTCATAAAGGCAATTACACTTTCCTAGCAAATGGCATATTTGCAATTGCCAATGGTAACAATAAGCCTCTGGATGTTTTGTTACCAGTACTAATTTTAGAGTTCACATTTCTGCTGTACAAGAAAGCATTTCTTTTTCATAAATTTTCCATCACCGAATCTCACAAATGTTTCCAAATCCGAGTTATAGTACAAGAGAGGAAGAAGGAAAAAACCTCCCCTGATGGGTTTGTTCTACTTCCGGAATTATTTTGGCTGGCCTCTCCTACATCTTTTCTATAATAACACTTTTGAGGTGTGATGATAAGAGCTGTCGTATGTCAAGAGGAAAGCTCTAGGCAGGCTCTGAGCGGCTGCCACGGTCACTTTCCCAAAGATCCAAACAGGAAATCGGGCACCCCAACAGGTTGGGCCAATGCTTCCCAACCAGCCTCTTCCTGTATCCCTGCCAGCTCAGAAAATACCAGGCTTTCAACTGAGCTTGTGCATCAATTCGTACTTGCTTATTCTAAACCACACTTTCTATTTCCATTTTACTACTTTAGGGGGAGGACTGTCTAACACTCATCTTTTTATTGAAGCACAAATACTCTTATGTTCTCAGGAAACTTGGTCACCTTCTTCTACTCCTGATAGTTTGCAAACATCCTAGGAAGCAGTGAAGGCAGACACCATAAACCTTCAACGTAAGAATTGTCATTTATATCCCATTTTTTAAACCAGCTTTCGTTGCAGAGAAGAACTTAATTGTTATCACATTATGGTTAATTGTGCTAAAGGTCTTCAATTAAACATTTTGCCAGAGGCTTTCTGAAAATTATATAAGCAACATATACAGCATCATCCACATGGAAAGAATTCTCAAAGAACTCTGGAATGTTCTTCACAGAAGAAAGATAGATTCTTTGGCAATATTTCTAAATCTACAAGCTTGGCAATTTGTCTTTAATAATTATTTTCACTCATTTATTCATAACAACCTTCAGGTGACCAGTCTAACTTTCTGGACTCCCCTGGGGTTCATTTTTACAATTGGCATCACGCTGGCCACTTTATGTGCACATTGCACATTGGACTGTTTCTGCATATGGATGTGCGGTATCTGTTGGTTTTCAGGGGGTCAACATGTGTTTTAGAATTTAGAATTTCAGCCGGTGCGATTGCTATTTGCCTTAGCTCTTTGGATTCCCCCATTGAAAATAATCACCCAGGCATGATGAAGCAAGGTGCTCCTGGCCACATCAATTTCAGCTGGGTTTTAGGACCCAAACCACCTTGCAGGATGTGAGCTACTGTGGGGGATCTGGAACATTTCAAATTAACTTCTGTCAAGCGTTTTCTATGCCATTTGCAGCAATCAAGCCAGCAGTTCCCATGGAAACCAGGGAAAAGCAGAGGTAAATTTGGGTGACACAAGCTGCACGGCGACTCCTTGGGGAGCCTTTGGTTTCCTGCAGGGGCTTCCAAAGGGCCCTCTTTAGCCTGCAGGTGATGCCTCTTGCTTTCCAGAACACCCTTGGCTGTATTCAAAGAAGAACAGGCCCTTTTCTACTTAGTTCTGACACTTATATGAGCCCAGCTCAGCTTTCCCAATTCTTAATCATTCTATGCCAAGCCTCCACTTTGCTCTGTGCAGTCGAATGCAGCAGGCGTTGGTCCCCAAAGGCTCAGGAATGGGACACGGGGAGGTCATTTGGGGCAGACATCCCTTTTTAACTAACATGCTGGTTTCCTAGGTACCTTTCAAAAGTTTCCCTTATAATGCGTGTCTCAGAAGACTAGCTAGCACAGACTCAGGGGGTCCAGACAGCATGGACAGAAATGAGTAGAGTGAATCAAAACTATTTCGGACTAAAATCCTAACCTCCTCAATTTCCTTCACATCCACAATTTAGAAGCAGATCCGAGACTACACAGCTTAACCCAAAGGCAGAGATGCCCCTTGCAAGCACACAGTTTTGCAGTTGTCATTTTCTAGCCTCTCAAGTCTCACTTCTGTTTTGATGTATCCTGCATTGAGGAACTAACTATGGTTTCTCATGTCCATGTGCAGATCTTGAACACACCATTTTCCCAGGCAGAGTACATCCATAAGTACCACTCTTGTCCCACTAAGGAGTGAAACTACACATTTTTCATAGTAGCACACTCTGATGAAGACAATACAGTCAAGGCAAGCCGCTATCAGCCAGCAAAAAAGCCGGTGATCACCAGAAAACATCTGGAATCTACCCTCTGCTAGGCATTATCAGGAAAGCTGGAGGCCAAGGCCCAGGACTTTCATCTCTTGGGATGACAGCATTTAACGTCAATCCTCTGGCTTGATGTCGTTCTTGGCCAGAGCTTGCCATGGAAGCACTGTGCCATGTGGCATCACTCTGAGAATCTTTTGGGCCAGGCCACAGTGGCCTGCTTTGCATAGGCCAGAATGTAATAATGGTTCACACTTCACACCAACCGAGCAAGACAAACGACAGTCATAATCAAGCTGGAATGACTGAGCCTCATATCTGGGAATTCCACAAACTACAGTATAACTGAGCCAACAACTTAGAAAAAAAGATTAACACTTTCTGTGGACACTTTGAGGACCTTGTTTAATGTTAAGAGTTCACATCTGCTCCTTTGACCAGCATTCCTAACATCTGCAAGTGGGCTTGTCCCTTAAGGGCTGCTCCCATCCTCTGAGCCAAGCCTGCCGCCCTCGCCCTCCTCCCTTCAGTGTACCAGCCTCTGAGCTGCTCAGCGATTGTGAACTACCGTCTCAGGATCCATCGTTAGGCCTTTCAACCACTCGCCATAATTATTCTTCCTTGCTTGGAAGGTCATTATTCTGGAAACAGCTACATTATTACTATATTTTAAAAAGTGAGGAAGAAAATTTCCAAGGGCTGCCATAGTTCCAAGGGGGTGCCATACCAGAAAAGGACAAGGAGGCTCTAACCCTTATTAGCTGGTGTCTATTGTGGGCTTCACTCCAAGAAGTTAAAACGGCAGCAATTCTTACCACCGGAAAAACAGAGTAGCTCCTTCTGGTGTAGCTGTACTACGGATCTAGAGTGCCCAAAGATAAGGACAGCTGATGCATGGAATTGCAGTTGTGCAGGAAACCTCTCCTACAACTGCAATGGAACAGATCTGGGAAAGGCCAGCATTTGGCCCAGGGGCACAGAAAAGGCTGGTCCCTGCCTGGCACTTTGCAACATGCCCGCATTTTCATTGTAGCATTGGGGTTGCATCCCTGGGGCAGGAGCCTCTTAGCAGTACTGAAAGGAGACGGGTACAAGATGCTCTGCAGATGCCCTCCGTATCAGTTTGCCTTTCCAAATATTGCAGGCTCCCAAAGCATAACCCCCAGAGAAGACAAGATCTTCCTGCCTTGCAGCTTAGCTCTTCTCCCATGTGATGATGCTATGTGCCGGGCACACACTCAGCCAATTAGCAAAAGTCTTCTAAAATCGTCACAGTGGGTAGAGTTGCAACAAGAGAATGACGTAGGCAGCTCTCCCAAAGAGGCTGAGGAGTCGAATGAGGGAGCCTGCAGGCATTCCAGGCCACCAAATTTCTGCTCCTCCCAACTCATTCCCTGGGTTGCCTTCTTCTGTCCTCCGGAGAGAGGAAAGGCTGAAGCTGCACATGGAAAAGCCTCCTGCTCACCAGAGCTCAGGCCAGGCAAAATGGCCCTTCCATTCAGAGAGACAATTCCAGGATGAATAATCCCTAGACCAGAAAAAGAGGTCAACAACCACAGAAGCGAACAGTCCCTGGCAATCCATTGCTCATCATCCTTGAGCTTCCCCTTTAGCCCAGGAGACGCTCCCCAACTGAGGACAGATTGGCTCAGCTGCTGGAGGGTTTCTCCACTGCAAACCAATCTTCTTCTCCCTCACCATTTGAAGCAGAAGGCCTCTGCAATGTCTGCTCTGCAGCAGAGGGAAAAAACCTCCCTCCCTCTCCTGGCAGGGCAAGGCGGGAGGCCCCAGAGGGCGAGGGACATGCCCAGGGATGCTCGCTTGGCTGAGCTGTCCTAACCCCCAGAGCTATTGCATCAGGCCCAGAAATGCCTCAGCTACTTCTGCTGCTGGCAGAAGATCCCCTTTCCCAGGGCAAAAGCCAGGCTGTCAGGACGAGCTCAGGGCCACACAGTTGTCCCTCTGCAAAAACTCCCCTCCAGCTCTCCCCACGGAAGAGTCACCTCCCAAAGACTGCTTGGACATTAAAGACACAAGTTGTGGGATATCTGACACAAGCACACACGTGCACACCTAGGTTGTGCTTGCCCTCCCTCCATCAGCCTTTCTTCCATCTTCCCACCAGCTTCTGGACCTCAAAGTGGTTTTAAGCACCACCATTCAAGAGTCCTTTTTTCTGCTTGGGATCATTTCTTTCCCTCTCTCCTTGTTTATATCTAGGGCCACGGAGCAGCAAACCTTGAATCTCAGGGCCCAGAGTACTTCCATCCTCGGTGATGCAGTGGTTAAAGTGCAGTACTGCAGGCTACTTCTGCTGACTGCCAGCTGACTGCAATTTGGCAGTTCAAATCTCACCAGGCTGACTCAGCCTTCTGTCCTTCTGAGGTGGGTAAAATGAGGACCCATTGTTGGGGGCAATATGCCAACTCTGTAAAACTGCTTAGAGCGGTCTCTAAAGCACTGTAAAGTGATGTACAAGTCTAAGTGCTATTGCTGTTGCTATCCTGGAAAAGAAAAAACAGGAAGAGCCGAAGGAAAAGGAGACCGAGGTTACTTGAGAACACCCCTCTGGGCACTTTTGAAAAGCAGACAAATCACCCGGCCCCGGCATCTCGTCAATGGCTCCACATTAACCTGAACAAGTCGAGGGCCTCGGGGCTCAGTCCTGGTCCCTGTGCTGTTCGACAAGTGTATGAAGTACTTGCAAACAACACATTAGAAGGGAAGGGATGGATAACACTCAGAAAAGGAAAAGATGAAGGCTGAATGGCTGGCTAAAACAAATCATTCCAGTTATTCAACTTCATTCGTTCACGTTTCCCAGGCTTTTGAGGCTGGCTGCAGCCGGGGGTCGGCCCAGACCCTCCAGATCTGCCAGCCTCTGAAGGAGCAGCAGCTTCAAGTCCTCTCTGGAGAGGCACCAACCGTATTCTCAGCTGCTGCCCTCTCTGCTTCGGCCGTTTCAGCTCTGCATTTCCTGAAAGCTGAAGCCCAGCCGGTCCCGGACACAACGAGACTTCCCTGCCCTGGCCTGGCAGAGGATACAGGAGGACAGTTGGCAGTGCCGCTTGGTGCCAGCATGATTCAGACCCATGTGCAGAACTGAGCTTCTTTTCAAGGTTAAACAAACAGCTCTCCCTTCTTTCTCTCCTTCCCTCAGGCTGAAATATTCCTTTATCAGAACCACCCAAAGCAGGCTAGAAGCCAAAAGGAGCAGGGTGAGCTCCAAGTTCCTGCAGCAATCCTCTTATCAGCCAGGACTTCATATCCAACCCCCCCCCCCCACTCCTGCCTCCCTCCCCCCATGAATGTTCAGCCTTGTTTGTTTAAGAAAGGGGGTTGGCTGCATGTGGTGCACCCAAAGGCAGGAAGAATCATTTCGGCCTCAAGAAAGTCCTGGGGAGGGAAGGTGCCTCAGCCCTGCAATTCACAGAGGAACCGAGGGGCAGGCTGCACCCACCCCCCACCCCCAAACACCACCTCCATTTGTCCTTTATTTGCGCCAAGACAGCAGCCCAGGATACAGGCTAAAAATTGCTACTGTATGAGATTTCGATAAAAATACACGTGTTTACAGGAAAAGCTCTATACAGTGACAATGATTCATTTAGCAGGAATGCTCCCATCACTGCAATGGAAAAACTGGGAGATTAAAGGGCTGAATCTGCCCCTCCATGTTACAGAGGTGGGAGAGACCTAGAACACACCAAACAACTCCCCTTGCTGACGGTTGCTGCCCCTACCGCCCGCCCTAGCACTGAAGGTGGGGAACTTGGCCAAAGAGCAAGGAAGGGAGAAGACCCACCAAGCAGAACCAAAGTCAGTCTCAACCTCACTGCACCATGTCCCACCCCCTGGGCCACCTGGAAAATAGCTCCCTATCATGTGTTTTGTCTGAAGCACGTGCATGCACACACACACGCACACACACAGATGAGAGACACTGGGACACAAAGACTGTGCCTCTATTTGCAGGGTGAGTGTTTTGGTACACGCAAGCACGCACAAACACAAACACATAGACTTTGCAGTCACAATAGGAGTATAGCTGTTGACCTCCACGGATCAGACAAGATGACAGATAACCTCCGAGGAGAGGCTGCTTAATTGCAAGGCCTCCCATTCTGGCTCCTGCCGCTTCAGACTCAGAGCTAAACTGGTCTGTTTTCAAATACGGCTCTTCGCCTGGTCTCTGGAGTGAAATTAAATGCCAGGTGTTAGCTTGCTACTCACTCCGACTGCATCGCTAGGCAATTATTCCACGGATTCACAGAGTTCCTCTTGTTTGTATTATTATTAAACAGGTCAAATTACTTGCTCTGCATTTTTAAACCATCCTTTAAGAAAGCAGCCACGTCAGTGTATCGTATCATTATTCCCCATACATTTTAATCACTTAGGTTTTTAAACGTGTTTATTCCAAAAGTATATATTTTCAATCCCTTCTCAATTTCATGTTGCACAAGAAGTATAAAGGCATCTGACTAGTTAGTACAATATAAAAATGTCTCTCTTCCCCAAATGGAAATAACAGAAATCAGTTCTCCCAATATTGCACAGTTCGGTTCATGGCTTTTAACTTCCTTGCCTGTTTCATAAATCATATTCTCCGCTGGGAGGGAGGGAGGGAATCATGGATTTTGCATTGGTGGTCGGAGCCTAGATAGCTCCAGTTAGGGTCCTCCAAGAGTCGAATCTGCAAACTGGGGAGGGACAATGGTGAGCAGGCAAAACTCGATTCCCACTCTCTTGGAGGTAAGCAGAGCTGGGCATGATCCCCAAGATGCCACTGGGGGAAGCAGTGGGGAGCTCTGCCAGAGGATGAATAATGAGGAGGAGGAGGAATCGGCTAATTTAAGCAAAGGGGGGGGGGGCGGGGATCTCCAAGCCCAGACAGATCACATTCCACAGCAGTGAAGGAGCTAGTGGTAGTGAAGGGGGAACCACTCTCAGGAACCCCCCCAAGAACAGGCAATCTTTGTGGCCTGGAAAGGCTCGTGGTCTCATCAGTCTTGACTGACCCTGCAGATTGGGCTGGTGGAGGATTTGGGGACTCAACGCATACTTGGGAAGCCAGAGAGTCCCTGCTTTTGATTTGTGCATTGTGCAGGCTAGACAACCTCTATGACAATCACAAACTGAAACGAGGGCTAGAAAATATCTAAACTAGCACATGTTCCAGTTTTAAATGCCCAACTCCTGATCATGAATGGCAAATGCAAGATGCCCTCTCCACAAAGGTACATTAATTCCTTTTCCAGAGCTAGTAACGGTCATTAGATCGATCCCTATACAACGAGTAAGGACATCCGCCTTCCGCAGGCTCCCTCTCATCTGGTGACTAGCCCTGACGGATGGAGAGTCCCCACTGCGGCTTCCAGCCAACCAGCCCTTCATCAAAATTAAAAACATCTGTAACTAGCCGAAATGCAGGATCTTGATTGACACTCCCAAATTGCTGGTTCCTGTTGCAACTTGAACAGGCTGAAAGTACAGAAACTGCACAGGCTCATCAGAAAAGCATCACAGGCAAAAGCCACAAGTGGAAAACAGCAAAAGTTGCCCACGCTCCTCAGAATGCTGCTTCGGACATTCCCCGGGATTCCATGGTGCCTGATCCCACACAAGCACCACTTCTCCGTCTCTGCTGTGCAGGAAACCAGGATGCCTCCACCCCCACCCCACCCCTGGGTAGCATCCTGATCCTGACTGCTGTGTGGAGAACTGCAGGGTGCAGAGACGGTCAGGAGGGTTGCCCTTAAAAGCGGCGGATTCACCTGGCCAGGAAAGATGAGCTGAGGGGTTCCGGAGGACGCAACGGTCTTTTTGTAAAGGAGGACCACCGGTTGCTACCCAGGCTCTACGTGGCTTTCTTTTTCAGGAAATCATTGTGGTCAGACCATTCAGGTACTCCTCGCATAATGACTGCTTGTTCAGAAACCATTTGAAGCGATGCTGGCACTAAACAGATGGTGCTTGTGGCCAATCCTCAAAGTTACAGCCACTGAAGCATTTTTGTGGTCACATGATCAAAATTCAGAGCATATAGATTCAGGTCAGTCACCGTGACAATTGCCAACAGGCCACTCTGGCTGTACAGTCCCTTCCCTTATTTTGGGAAATGCTACTGTGAGCAAGAATAATTCTAGAAATCTAAGGGCAAAAATGTCCATCGCTCTATTCACAATATTATAATGTGGGATATTTGTCACAAGAGAATCTGTGCCATTTCAGAGAATATGATTATTTTAAAAAAATAGGAAGCTTTATTTAAAATAAAACAAGAATACTCATGACTGGAGAAGGACATTCCTGGCTTTTTTAAATTGACAATTAAAAAAACAATGACTTCAGCAGCCTGGCCTTTCTGAGCCCTTGAAGAGGACCAGGATGGCTCCTTGCCTCAGGGCGGAGGAGGGCTTGGCTCCCTGCAGGGAACCGCCTAGGACAGGGATGGCAAACCTTTAAGACACTGAGTGCCCACACTGTGCACACTCATGCATGCCCAAACTGCAAGGCGTGCGCATGGGCCGCCAAGACCTGAAGACCTGCTGACCGGCGGGAGGCTGGGCATCCCAACACTGGCAGCTCTGCAAGAGGTGAGATCTTTTTCTTCCATGAGCTTCTGTTTCATTGTTTGCAGGGAAACTTCTATTTCTCTGTGACACCTCTGGCACACGTGCCATAGGTTCACCACCACTGGCCTAAGAAAAGACATTCCCCCCATCAGAGCCTGCCCTGACTTCCTAGAGAGGAGGGAGACTGTGGCGGCAGCAGCAGCAGCAGGGAATGATGTATTGCCAAGGAAATGCACCCCTGGTTGGCCGTGGATTCCCTGCGAGAGACCCAAAGGGCCATTCAGCCAGCTGAAAGAATCAGACTTTTGTTATCCAGCAATTCCAGCAATTCAGACAGTGATTAGTACGGCCAGAAACAGGACGTCACTGCCCTAAAGCCAGCCTCACACCATACAAAATACCCTTTGCTTCTTTATGGCTGGGTGACCGTCTGGATTCAGACAATTCTGGCTTGTTCAATAAACCATGGCTATGAAGTTCATGAATGCAGGGGATCATCATCCTTCTCTTATGAGGAATGAAGGCACCTGCCAACTCCAGGGCTGCCTTGGATTGTGTACATTATCTGGGCCGACATCACACACTTTAGTGTTGTGCAATGACAGCCTACAACAGCATGCCGAGTCCTTATACCCATTTATATAGATCTATCTTCACGCAGCCGGCTCCCACATCCTATCAGCCAAACTGAGCGGTAACATCCTTTCAAATTTCCAGAGAAATAGGACAAAGATATTTCTTCCTAGAACTGAGAAGGGCCACTAATCACAAAACAATTGTAGCTGGCTTTCCTTCATCCAACAGGTATGCACTTAATTACTTGCCTGCAGAAATGAAATATCTTACAGCAATCTTTTATTAATATCAGGTTGTTTCCTGTTCTTATCAACATCATTTTGAATTTTTCGGGTATTTGTAGGTAGGGGATATCCACAGGCTTTGTAAGATAAAAAGACAAAGCTCAGTTCCTAGCGATTTTATGGACACATCCATGTAATTTCCTTGACAACAATAGCAAATCACCTTCTTTGGGAAAGTATTTTTTGCTTCCTGTCTGAAACTGTCTGGTGGTCCCAAGCAGATAGTAACCAGGCCTGTAAAATTGTAAAACTGTACCATCCACAAGGCTGACAAGGATCCTTCCTAAGAGCACCAGGTCCAAGAAACAACCCTCTGCTATCTCAATCCAAACCACTTTGTTAAGGAACAGTCTGCTAAGCATTTCAAGCCAACCATAAATCCACCCATCAGGGATCACAGAGGTGTTAGCTGAGTAAAAATCTTGCCATTTATGAGAATTATCACCAAACAATCAGGTACTGAAGTAGATCCTGGTTCCTCCATGGGTTGCAGACTGGAAAAAAAAAAAAGGCTGAACAGTCTCAGAATCAGCACACATGGACACAGATACACAGAGACAAACACACACAAAAATTCAGAACATTTGGGAAAGTGTTCACAGTGGATTCTTGGAACTGTTAGATAAGCGCTGATGTGGGGGAATGGTAAGGATGTTGGACTGGGGAGACCTTAGTCTTGCTAACTGTTAACATTTTCCAGAACACCAAAACAAAAGACAAGGATGTTTGCGGTCCTAGGTCTTATCCTAACCAACAGGGAAGAGCTGACTGAGCAAGTGAAAACAACAGGAACCGTGGGAGAAAGCCATCACCTTAGACTTCACAAATATTGCAGCCCGTGAATTTGGAACCTGACTGTCCTTGCACACTCTACTAGGGAGGAGCCCATTTCGACAAGCTTTAAAGAGGACCTTTAAAGAGGCAGGACAGGATCCTCAGGCAGCGGGAAACAGAACAGCTTCTCCAAAACAGGTTACTATCGTAGAAGCACAATCACAACTCTCTGCCACCAGGAGGGAAAAAGCGAGGGGAGAAAGAA
>JAEANM010013254.1:0-14480 GCA_017656035.1 Myanophis thanlyinensis | reverse complement strand
TATTCTATTGCTTATAATGCTTAGGTGCAGAGGTTGGTTTTGGATAACTCATTTGTGTTGTCCTCAAAAGCACAAAGACTGTGGGAGGACAAAATTATAGGCTATGATAGACGATTGGTCTATTAGCTTCAATTAAAGCCTCTGAATGATAGCAGGCCCAGAATAAAGTTATAGGAACCGAAGCATTTATATAGGATGGTTTCAAAACGGGCCAGAACTATTTGTAATCTTGCTGAGCTATTACAAAATTGGGGTTTGCAAAGTATGTAGCTTTAGAGATGTATTTGGACATAGAACGTTGAACCTGTGAGAATTAAGGAACTGAAAGTAGCCGATGGATAGAGGTTTGAGAGGTACACGGGTGTATGTGGAAACTGACGGTCAGTATGAGGGAACCAGGAAGGAAGTCCATTAAAATTCCATCTACTGTCGGGCTGTTCGAGAAAGGGTATAAAAGATTGAAGTTGGTCTTTATCTAGAGCCGCTGGCCTATAGCTGTCCTTGTTAGGACCAGCAATGTCAGTGTACCTCATTGCAATGGGTATTATTGTAAGGAATGTAATGTTACTGTTTGCTTATGATGGTTTATCCCACGACACCAGGAAGGTTGTAATTCATTCTTCCTCACCCTCTCAATGCTTGGATGGAGGAGAGTCAACTTTTCATCCCACGTTGGTTACCTAGACAAGTTCTTGGCCTACCGTCAAAACCCAGTCTGGTACAGGTAGTCCTTGACTCGTGACCACAACTGGTCCCAGGTTTCTGTTGTTCAATGAGACGTTGGTTAAGTGAGCTTTGCCCCGTTTTCCGACCACAGTTGATAAGTTAGTAACACAATTGTTCAGTGCATCTGGCTTCCCCGTTGACTTGGCTTGTCAGAAGTTCGCAGAAGGGGATCACCACAGCAATGGTCGTAAGCGTGCAGTTGTCGAGCAATTTTATTCACACCATCATGGGGACGTTACAAAGGTTGTAAGTCATTAATAACCCTGTTGTTCAGTGAACCTGAAAGGGATCACATGACCTTGTGACCGTCATAATTATGAACCAGTTGCCAAGCATCTAGGATGCTTCAATGGTCATAAGTGACTTTTTTCAGGCTCAGGGCAAAGATAGTTTGAAAGATTAGAGGCTGAGGAGTATCAGAAGAGCTGGAAGGAGCTGTGAAGGAGAGACAAAAACACACAATAAGGCCATTTTCCAAGCTGGCCGACTGAGTCCTTGCCCCAAAGGAACCCTTAATGCAATGATCCTGCCCAGATAGTGGGCGTCCCAGATCCATGTACTTGGTTTGATGTAGACCTCAAAATCCACTTCTTATCTACTTATACTTCTCCCTGTCCTGGTTTCTATCTGAGCGTTGCTAGGCTCTGTCAGGTGTCTCCACCGTTGAGATCACAACCTGGTATTTTTAGCACGGCTTACACCAACCTCACGTGGCTTGGTGAGGAAGCTCGGCTGGTTGGAGCAAGCTTCTGTGGGTGGAAGGTGTATTTTGAGAAGGTGCTTTAGGTAGCCTGAAGGCCAGACGAGGAATAATGGATGGAAACTGACCAAGGAGAGATTCAACCTAGAAATAAGGAGGAATTTTCTGACAGTGAGAACAATCAACCCATGGAACAGAAGTTGCCTTCAGAAGTTGTGGGAGTTTCATCCCTGGAGGATTTCAAGAAGAGACTGGACTGCCATCAGTCAGAAATGGTGTAGGGTCTCCTGCTTGGGGTGGGGTTGGACTACACCTACAAGGTCCCTTCCAGTTTTATTCTGATTAATTCAACCGGGAAATAAAGGTGGCAAAATGGGGAGAGATTTGCTTAGCAACGGTCTCACTTAACCAACAGAAATTTGGGGGGGTCAATTGTGGTCGTACATCAAGGGCTACTGGTATTGATTGACTGAACTTTATTTACTGCCCGTCTGGTAACTAAATGACTCTTGGGAGGTTTATCTGGGATGGAGGGCCACATGGGACCTCACTCTCCTCTTTAAGGACAACCGAGTGTCGTTTATCCCAGACTCATCTTCTCTTTCTTGATTTCTCTGGCAGAGAGGGAGCCTCCCAGGTCCTACATTTCCCTTCCCCTTGGTTGAAGTCGCCGTGCCGGTCGTCTGCAGCTGCTTGTTTCTTCTCATCATCATCCTCGTCCTGATGATCCTCACCGCCCGGAAGAGGCGTCAGTCCGAGGGAACCTACAGCCCGAGCCAGCAGGAAGTGGCTGGAGCTCGCCTGGAGATGGACAGTGTCCTCAAAGTCCCACCGGAAGAACGTTTGATATAAGCAACCAGGGGATTTCATAAAGTTGGTACATGGGAGTGCTATTTTCTGCTCCTTCCAAAAGACCAGGACGGCAGTGGACTTGCATTGAGTGGTGGCCTACCTGTGCATCTGGGACCTTTGAGGACCTATACATCCGCCTTGTGGGTTGCTCTCTGCTGGTGGCAGCAACTAGCTTCTCATCAATTCTACCACACCTGTCCACTCCCATGCCTCGGATGTGCTGTTCGAACACAACAGGCTGCCATGGCAAGTTGCTGTGAGAAAGGACGATTGTCCACAGATTTCTGAGCATCAACCAACCTGAGAGAGAATCAACACGGAAGCCCTGCCTCTCTCTCTCCTCGGTGTGGTTGAAAGGTTGACTCTCTTTGTGAGGGCCTCCGGGGTGGGTTACACAGTGTCCAGGTTGGGTTGGAGGATTGTGACATTCTGACTGGCTCTACTTGTTTAAGAGGGTCGTGACGGCCCTGGTTTTGGAATGGGAGGAAGGATTTGGAGGCCTCATTCCTAGAAGAGGCTGGGATAGGACTTCCTAAACTGTCAGGATTGGCTAAAATGAGAGGCCAGACCAAGGGCAAATGCACTTCCTCACTTTTGACATTTGAAGCCTGTCATTAGATGGGTGCATTGCTCTACAGGACTGCTCTAGGGGGACCTTGCTAATGGTGCTCCCTTACAAACGACCAACTTATGGACAAGGCTCCCAAGGGAAGTCTCAAATGTTCCAAATGGTCAAGGACACCTTGACCTATCCTGGTGATCAGCGTGACGCCATGTCAGCATGCTTCTTGGAGCGGTTGAGCTGCTCCTCATCCCGTCAGACATCTCAGGTGTGGCCATAAAGAAGAGACGGAGTGCTTGAGAAGCCAACCAGCTGAGCCACCAGGACAGTCCACACAGGGTCCAAGCTGAGATGTTGAATGTGAACGCTGCCTCTGCTGAGCTGAATGCCAGTCGATAAAAGAGAGGAGTTGTGTTCGAAACTCTTGGCCCCGTCTAGTGTAGTATGTCTTCTGCAACCGGTACCGGTTGGCCAGAAGGTCTGAATGTTCATAGTTCCTGTAGTAGACTTTGGCGCTGGAAAAACAACCCCACTATTGGCTGAATGTAAACTAGCTGAGAGGATACCAAGGAAAAAAAAGCATCAGGACTGGGTATGAAGTGTTATTGTTTTGGACTGTGAAAAGGCTGAACAGCTCGTGGCTAGGAACTCAACACAAACTGCGCGCCAATCATTAGTCACACAGCAGCTGCGAGACAAAAACCGCTTCACCCCAATAACACACCACAAAAAGTCCAAACATCTCCCACAGAACAAAAGATGATCTTATTGTTACCCCTTTGAAAGAGAGTCAAGTACCTACAATTTGGGTGACTTCCTTCGTGCATTCAGGTACAATACACCCTCTTAAGTGCCTTGTAAACAAACCACTTGAAACAGTATTAACAGAAAGACCCCCTCAGCTACTCTTCACTTCACCCTTTCAGTGATAATTTTTGATACGCGTAGAAATGACTCCTCTCCGCGAACACTCCTTAAGAGCCATCTTCTCCCCAGGGAAAGTTCAGGTTTCTAACGCTAAAAATGTAGCGGGTAGAAGTTTAATTCTTGCTAACAAAGATTTCTCCTGTTTTAGAGTAAGTTGACATTTTTAGCTGTTTCTCTCCTTCCTCGATGCAGCCACAGGACACCCAAGGAGCTCCCGACAGATGTGGTGTGGCATTTTTGCTCTCTTTTCTTCTCGTCTTCCCAAAAAGCAACCCCAGAACCCAGGCTGGAGAAAAGACACCTCACCCTAGACAGTGAAGCCAGACCCTTGAATGTGTGGCCAAGTGTGGCTTACAACCGTTGGCACGCGAGCGCTACGGTAACGGAAAACAGCGAGAAATCTTTTTCAGCCAACACGACATGCTCCCTAAAATTTAAACCTGGCTTAGTCAGGGGAGGTGTGACATTCCTACGGAGGGCTGCAAATGGAGAAAGCTGTTGGGTTCCTCCTGATGTAGTGTTGTTGGGAATGTTTTGGAAGTACAAAGCAAAAGGAAATTGTTTCCCCAAGAGGCTAACGAGGTACTTCAACCCATATCTCAGACACAGAGATATGTACATAGATGTACTTCCTTCCAACGTAGCAACCACAGGAAGTACCGGCTGAAAGATGTTCCCTCACATTGGTCTTTTCCCACCAGCTACAAACAATTCCCTCTGTATGGTGAGCACAGGAGGATGCAAGAAACTTGAATGAAGAGAAGTAAGGCCAACTCATTGACCTTGACTCTTGCCTCTTTGTTCATTACTCCAGCATTTCCCTTCATGTCCGTTCAGAAGGTAAGTATGGTATCTCAGTCTGGGTAAACACAGACTAAGGAGGAGCCTAACCAATGCCTCCCTAACTTTCCAATCGGCCAATGCATCAGCAACAGTAGCTTGACCAACTTTCTTCGAAACCCCATGGATGGAAAATGGATGGCAAACATCTTTGACTGGAGCTCCTACAGCCTCTCTTAGTAATGACCAAGAGGTCTACCTAAAAGAGGTCTATCTAGGACTAAAAGAGATCTATCTTGGGCTGGAGATCTATTGAGGACTGGAGTGGCTATAAATTTCATGGCATCAGGACTTATTGCAAATGTAGATGGAGGTGTGAGTCAGTCAGAATAGAATCTGGGACCTGGGACTGTCCAGTCTCTTCTCAAAAGCCTCCAGTGATGATGCAGCCAGAACTTCTGGTGGCCAGCTGTTCCACTGGTTAATTGTCCTCACTGTTAGGTTTCTCCTCAGTTCCAGGTTGCTTCTCTCCTTGATGAGTTTCCAACCATTGGTTCTTGCCTTGCCTTCTGCTACTTTGGAAAATAATGGCTTTACCATCACTTGCTTCTCCCAACTGGACCACGCAAGCCATCGATAGCGTGCGTTAGGCCTGTTCTGGAGACTAGACATTACGCCGAAGGAAATCCCACTTGATTTCCTGCCACGCCACACAAAACATTTCAAAGACGTCACTATTCTTCCCTCCATTTTGCTCAAAGCCCCTTCAGATCCACCAGAGATGAAACCTTTCCGCCATTTTATTTATTGAATTTGATTTTTTTTTCTTCTAATGGGAACTTTTGATATTTAAATTTGGGGTTTATTTTTATCACCAGACTTTTCCCGCCGAGGACGCATGTGGTTTTTATGCAAATGTTAAAAAAAAAAAACACCTCAATCCTGGTAAACCCTGGTTGTAATTAAAAATGTACACAGAAAAATGAGATCTGGGCTCTTTCATTTCAAGCAGGCTGGCCTGGCAGGAATTGTGGTCCATCAACTGTCCAAGAGTCCCAAATGGAAGGTAGGCCAAATGGCTTCATGAAAAAGGAGAAACAGACTCATCAGGACATAGCTAGTCCTTGACTTATGACCACAACGGAGCTCCAAATCTTTGTGGCCAAGTGAGACATTTGCTTAAATGAATTTTGCCCCATTTTCCAACCTTTCTTGCCACGGTTGTTAAGTGAATCATGAAGCTCTTAACCATGAATCATTTATGAAGTTCATGAATCATTAACCCGGTCGTTAAGTGAACCGGGCTTCCCCACTGACTTTGCTGGTCGCAAAAGGGGATCACACTGACCCCGGGATGCTACAACTGTCATAAACGTGAGTCAGTTCCCAAGCATCTTTAATTTTGATCGTGTGTGCTGCAATCGCGTGACCATGGGGATGCTTCCAATGGTCATAAGTGTGAGAAACAGTCATAAGTCCATGGAGATCCTCAGTCATCCAGGTCACGGTTTTCCCAAAGGTGCTTTTTTCAGAGGCAACTTGGACTTTCTGGTTTGTTTGTTTTTTGAAGAGGTTTTGCTTCTTATCTAGAACTGAAGAAGATCCGTGGATGGGAAGCAACACATCTTCAAAGAAAAACCAGAAAGTCCAGTTGCCTCTTGGGAAAACAAAGCACCTTGAGGACAGTCAAAACTCCCCTTTTCCAGTACTGTGGCAACTTCAAACGGTCACTAAATGAGCTGTGTTGTGTTGTAAGTCGACGCCTACCTGTAGTTTTATTTATCCAAAAGGATATGGTGGTCGTTGTTGGTCACAAGAGACCCACCAGATACGAGATGTTTCTGATGTCAAAAGGAGCTTTCAACGTGCCGAGGTCGTGCCACCTCTTCTCTCAGTTGCATCTGGCTTTCTCTCCTTTTCTTTCTTTCTTTTTCCCTCTCTTTTCTTTCTTTTCCAGAAGATGTTCAGATGGTTTGCAAATTCTAAAATACTTGCACTTATGGGTTATTCCAGCGAACAGCCTCCCATGTTTAAATCTCTGCCGTTTTCTGAAACAGAAGACTGCTCACCCTTTATTCTAATTAGACCACAGTGGTGAAATTCAGCCTGGTCACACCGGTTCTACCGAACCAGTAGCGGCGATATTTGGCCCCGTCCACCCACCCCTGCCCTATATCCCCCCTTTTTTTCTTTTCTGCTCACCTGAACTGCGCAGAACTGCTGTTTTGCACATCTCCGTAGCCTTCCTACACACCTGGGCTGCCTCAGGTAAAGAAAAACTTGCGTTTCAGAAGCTGCGCAGCAATGCGGACGGTGCGCAGGTGCACCGAACCCATAGTAAAACCGGTGGCATTCCACCACTGCTTTGTGGACAGAACATGAAGTTAGGGCTGATCTAACAGCGGCCCAGCCCAGATGGTCAATCACAGACCCAGCCTGAAGATATCGGTACTCTATTCCCACTCCACACACACCAAACTTTGAAGAAGCAAACCAACACTCTGGCCCGGTGGATGGACTTTTTAAGTATTTTACTATCCAGAAGTAGGTAATATCAAAACCATATTCCTTCCCCTCCCCCAGGAAAAGTGATCATACAAAACACAGAAACTGCCTTGTCCACGCAACGGTTTTGGACAGAGGCCTAACGATGCAGATCTACAGGTGTCCCCAGGTTTGGAGGAATCAACCATGTTCTTGGGATCTATGGGCTTAGGGTATGGAGATGGAAGCCAAACGAACTCTTCAGCTGGTAGGTAAAACCTCAAAAGGGTGATAGAAATGGAAGGAAAAACCCACTGGAAAGCACAGGAGATGGTGTGGAAGAGTGGCGTCTCACGTTTGATACACGGCGAGTTCTTGTGGACATAGACAACAGGCTAGCCTAATTCCCACACGACAAGCGATTAAAATAACAACCAACTGCCCAGTTTCATTTTGTTTTGAAAATCCCCCAAATTGAAGTGAGGAAAAGAAATAAGAGGCAGGTGTACCAAGAAGTCCTTGAACGGGTCTGAATTTTGAGGCATGGTGGACCTTTCATCTCCCAAAACATCTTAGAGGGGAAACTTGGTCTCCAGCAGGAGTTGAGAAATAAAGCGGAAGCTGCTAGAAGTCTTCTGGCTTTTAGGTTATGAAGACCAAAGCCAATTAGTCCACAACCAGGGGTGAAAATCCATTTTAACAAATTATGCCTCTCGCCGCCGTTCTACCAACACCATCGTTCCTGTTCCATCATGCAGCAGATGGATGCTGCTGTCCATCAACACCTTTCAAACTAGACCAGGGCACCACTGAGATTGATGCCCATCAATCTTCCCTTCAGACTGGAGAAGGAAGCCTCCAGATAACACTTTTGATAACTATACATATACATGTTCATGTAACATCAGCGCAGTTATAGGACTTGGGGGACACCACGATCACGTGTCTTGCTCTAAAAAAATGTAACCACTGCTTGGTAGTGCCAACTTGTGGACAGGTACGGAGAGACGTGTCCTTGTTTCTCTTGAAAAGCAGGTGGGGTGTGGTGCTACCACGTGAACACTAAATCCAGGGCATGAAAGGGGAGTGGCTTAGCGAAGGGGACTCTTGTACGCAGAGATCGGAGGGACCGAGAAAGGAGTTGGAGGACAGCATGTTGGAGAAGATACAACAAAATGAACTGAAAAGGTTCAGAATCATGATCAACATGGCTTGGGGCTGGGGCGTAGATTCAAAATGTCATCTGGTGTAGAGGTGTGTGCTCACCGGGGAATGTGACAGGCTCATGATTATGGGGTTGCAAGGTTGGCCAAGAAGAGAACCAGGATTGACCTCATCAACTGTCTACTTCTCTTGGAAGAACATCAAGGACCCAGATCACTAATGACGGTAGTGGGCAAAAAGATGAAGAGGGGGGTGGGATCTTCTTGATCCTATTCAAGGCTTAGCCAGGTCTTCCAACTAATAGGGAGGAAGATGTGCCAGCCGGTTGACCCTTTTTTGCTTGGGGGGGAAATACTGCTTTTTATATTGACCCAACACCCAGTAGTCTCAGACGCTGTGAGCTGCTGGATTCACTCGAATGTTTCCCATTGCCTTCTTAACTGCTCAACTTTACCGGGTGTGACTGACACTTCCTGCTTGGTTTTAGTTAACAAGTCTTCAAAGGGGTCTTTAGCCAGCTGAGTCTTAGAAGGACACAAGGCAGGCTCTCCAACCTTAGTCTTGGGGGGAAGCAGTGGGAGGTTGCTGGGCCTCGCCGCCAACCTTGTCTTGACCGCTGAATGAGTAAGGGGCAATGTCCGGATCTTAGAAGGGCCGTAGGGCTGCGTCAACCGAAGGACGCCGCTCTGGGAAGTCGGCTGAGCAGTGGGTGGCAGGGCTGAGGGAGACTTGGCAAAGAGGTTGGGCATGGAGAGGGTCAGAGGGTTGACGGGAGGCCTCTGGGGCTGGAAGAAGCTGGAGTTGGAGGTGATGTAGCCGGAGCTGTAAGCGTGGCCCAATGAGGGAGCAAACGGGCCGCCCGGGGGCCTGACCAGGGTGAGCGGCAGAGGCGTCGGCACGGCCTGTACGAAGGGGTTGAGAGACGGTGGCCCAAACGGTGTCACCGAGGGAGGGTATCCCAGCAGTTGACGAAACGGGGCTGATGTAGAGGGCATGAGGTCTTCTCCTGTGGATGGGAAGCTGCTGGCAGGGCTGGGAGATGAGGAACCCAGCTGGCTTCTGGAGCCTGATGGAAAGAGGGCATCCTGACCATCTCCTGACTTCAGCGGATCTAGAAGAGCAAGGAGAGAGTCGCTGTCTCCACTCGTGCCCTCGGCGCTGACCTTGAGTGGCTGGAGCAGTTCTCCTTCAGTGACGGCAGTGGATGAAATCTGGACTTGGTGAGGTGCAAAACTGGCCAGTGGCTGGTCCAGAGAGATGTTCTTGGAGGCAAAGGTCTCCTGCAGGAGCTCCGAGACCAGGTTGCCAGGCCCTGCGAGGCATGGGGCAGCTTCTGGGGGTGCCTGCTGCTTGGAAAGCCGCGGCGGAGGGGGCGGTGGGACAATGCCCAGCTCTGGCGTCTTCCTTCCTTGGGGTCGCGGGATGGTGATATTCCCTTGGGCAGCAGGAGAACTGCCAACTTCTTTCTCGGGAAGGTCCAGAATGGCATCTCTGCTCTGAGGTCTCCTTGGGACAGGAGGCACATTTCTCAGCGGTCTCTCCGGAGATTTGGGGGAGTACTTGGTGGAAAGGACCATGTCGTCGTGGCCTAGGCCCCAGAACTGCTTATAAGGGTGAGAAAGCTTCATCCCTGGGGTGGTCCAGTTCTTTTCAGCAAAACCAAGATCCATCCGCTGTCGGAGAACAGAAAAACCATAAGTATCTTTCTCCACTCTCTGCTCTTCCTCTCCTTGCTAACGTAACTGACTCCCCAGATCTGAGACTACCTCCCACTAGGATAAGACATCTTTCCCCTTGTGCCAACTGGGGGACCTTCCGCCCATCTCCTCCAAATCCACTTGGAGAAAGTGTTCCTGTAATCACTCTTAGGTTGGTCTCCTTAGGTTGGTCTCACCCTTCTTAGGTTGGTCTCCTGCCCTATTGAGACTTCAGGATGCCCCTTGTAAGTTATTCATGACTTCCCGACTTCACACAACTTCCCACCCCACCACCATACCTTATCTTGACCATCTGGCTTCTCATCAGCAAATAACCAAAATATATCCATCTCTAGATCCACCACTATGGATAATCCTCAACTTACAACCAGTGACTTAATGACTATTGAAAATTAACACGGAACAAGTGTTTCATGGTCAACCGTAAAACATGGGTGCCTTGTCTTATGGCCACCACAACTTACAACCCAGAAATCCAGTTTCCAATTCTGGTTGGAAGTCAAGGATTATATTGTACCAGCAGATCAGATGTTTTCAGACATTCCCACCCAGTCAAGTCCCATACCTGATAATCAAAGGAGCATTGCTGGTCGTCATCTTCTTTGGAAATCCTCAGATCTTCTAAGCTCCTGGCTTGGCTGAGTGTTTGTGGTTGTGACACCACCTCCAATCCTGTAAAAATGTCTTCCAGAAGACTAATATCTGCAGGGTTTTCTGGCGTGGTTGGGTCAAACTGGCTGTCATCTTGGAGTCTCTCCGGACTGATGCCTTCTTCTCCGTCGCCACTGTCAGATTCCTTCAGAGCTCGATATGGCTGAGGCCTGTCAGAAGGAAACACAATGGGTCATTCAGAGATGGAGAAATCTACCAACATCCTTCATGGTCAGAGAAAGCCAGGAAGAGCTGATGGGTGTGTGATGAGTGACAATTCCACATTATTTCCCAGCTGGGAGCTGAGGCTCTGAAGGACAGCCAAAAAGCCCACAGAGATGTGGCCAAAATGTGCTCCATTTGAACAAGATCACGACAATTAAGATGGAGGCAGCTCAGCGAGGGCTCCGTTGCTTTATGCCACAAAACTACACTGGTGTTCTGCTGGGGTTTTAAGTGCTTTCAACACAAAAATAAGACACAGCCTAGCTCCAGATGGATGACATCATGCATGCATTTCTCACAGCAAAACCAATGAAACAAGGAGAGGGAGAAATCTTAGACAGCATGAGACACCAGGACTCTAAAGACCGAGGAGGTCCAAAGGATTCCTCTCTCCAATGTGTAAATGAAGTAAAGATGTGACCAAAATGAGACATGGGCTTCCCGGATCCAAAATGACGGCCTACCAAGCAAGGAAGTAATGCAGGGCCTCTGAAGGACCATGAGGAAAGATCTTCCTTTGGCTCCAGATGACTCTGCATGGACCATCCCTGGTGAATCTTGGATTCTTGAATCCTTAAGGAATCCATAATACTTAAAAGCAATATCTCCTCCACGAAGGAACACCAACGGTCCGTTAGGAAGAAGACAGGACTGAGCAGGGAGCAAACAAGTCTTCAAACCCTCTGACTCACAGCTCATGCCTATGTTAGGAAATGGCAGTGCAAGGCAAATCCAATTAACACCACCACCACCACCACCACCACCCATAATCTTCAGGGCAGTGTTTGACTGGCGTTCAAAAAACAAGACTTGAGATGGAAGGAAAGACCAAAAAGAGTAGAAAAGAGCTGGGCGGGAGCCTTGTCCATCTCTGGTACCTCAGCTCATGGATTGTTCATGAGCAGAGGACTGCTCCATGCTCTGTTAGATGAGGCAATGTGGGTGGGACAATAATGAGTTTTGGGGGCAGATAAAGCCACACAATGGTTTGGACTCCTACGTGTGTTAGGCAGGGGGTGTCCTACCAGAGCCAGGTGGGCATTGATACTCAACGGGTTTTGAATTCTCTTCTGTCGTATTTTCCTGGAGATGCGTCAAACCACCTTGGAGCAAAGCTCCAGTCCCTACTTCAACCTGACCGCCTTTCGACCAACCCTCTCAAAGAGAGGTGGATACCCTTCCACACAGAGATGCTGAGACTTGCTTTCTTCTCCTGTGGTCCTTTTCCCAGGCCTTTCCACCTCTCAGCCAGGTCCGTCTTCTGCTTGTAGCTGGCTATTCCCCGTAAGGGTGCCGGCCGGAGACGGGCAAGACAGTCGGGGCAGAGGCAGGAAAACCCAATGCCAATCCAAGCCAGCATATAGGAGAAAAGCTAATCTTGGCATTCCTTGGCTGGAACCAGAATGCCTTTGCTTGTCGCCAAGGGTATATATCATATTTTTTGGCATAAAGATGCATGGGAGTATAAGACGCACCTAGATTTAGACAAGGAAAACAACAACAAAAAAGCTTTTGGGCTCCACGCGCCCCATTTTCGGGCCTTTTTTTGGCCTGTTTTTGAAGCTTTTTTCGGACTGTTTCAAGGTTTTTTTGGGAAGTTTTTGAGGATTTGTAAAGCCCGTTTTTTTGGGGTTTGGCCCATTTTTGAAGCTTTTTTCATTTTTGAGGCTTTTGTGGTCTGTTTTTGACACTTTTTGTGGCCCATTTTTGACAGTTTTGAGCCTATCTTTGATGCTTTTGGGGCCCATTTTTGATGCTCTTGGGGGCCTGTTTTTGAGGCTTTTTGGGCCATTTTTGAGGCTTTTTTCAGCCCATTTTTGAGAATTTTAAAAGCCCATTTTGGGGGGATTTTGGCCAATTTTTGAGGCTTTTTAAAGCCTGTTTTTTGGGAGGGGTTGGCCCATTTTTGAGACTTTTTGGCCCATTTTTGAGGCTTTTTTTCAGCTCATTTTTGAGGCTTTTTGGCACATTTTTGAGGCTTTTTAAAACCCATTTTTTTCTGAACCCCCCCCCAAAAAAAACTGGCCCAAAAAAGCCTTGAAAATGGGCCCAAAAAAGGCCCAAAAACAGGGCATGCAGAGCCCAATAAACAGCCGGCGGGTGAGTGGGGTTCAGCAACATTCGCTGTATAAGACGTACAGACATTTTCACCCACATTTTTTGGGGTGGGTGGGTGGGAAGTGCGCCTTATATGCCGAAAAATGCGGTAATGTGGGGAGTCATGCGCGCACACAGACACGACACTTGCCACAGAAGCCTCTAAGCAAGGGGAAAGGCTGGTGGGTTCAGCAAAGGGCTCCGAGCAGGGCAAGGATGCAGAGCGAGGGAGCGCAACAAGTCAAGATAGACACCATTCAAAAGGAGCGGAGAAGAGAAAGCTGTCAGAGAAGGCAGAGGCAGGCCCATCTTCCTGAGGGAGCTCATCGCCGGAAGAATCCTCCAACAGGAAGACCGTATAATGGCGCGTGGGCTTGGCCGGGCTGAAGGAGACACAGAGGAAGAGGAGAGAGAAAAGATTATATATATATATATATCCGCCGGAGCAAACCTGCGGAGGGAGGGAAAGGAAGCCAAAGCACACAGAAGTCAACATTCCAAGAGAAAAGGATGCTCAGCTTCTCTTGGGATGAGGAAGAAGAGATGGAGGTCCCCAACTCTGGAGACCCTCCCCATTTCAGATCAATGGTTGTCCAATCTCATTTGACATGGTCTAATTTTCCCTTTGCAAAGGACCAGTACGCACCACTCCATCCAAGGCAACGGGAGGACGGGGAGACCTCTTCCTGCTGTAGGGCGATTGCCCCTCAACTTGGGGGGTTGTTTGCATTTGGGCGAGACCCACAATTTTGCCAAAGGGCCGGAGGGAGGCGTGCCGAAAAACTACTGCAGGGCTAATGTTTTTCTTCTGCCCCTCTGTTCGCTGGAGGCCGCCGAGCCTCTTTGCTCATTAGCCCAATTTGCTGCTTCCTCTCCCAGCGCCTGCCACCTGCCACCGGCTCACGTTTGGCACACCAAGAGATGTCTTCGTGGATAGGTGGTTGGGCCCGGGGCTGAACGGTGGCAGCCTGTCCGTCAAACCCGAAGGCTCTGCACGGTTGCAAAGCTGCAACGGCCCTCGTCTCCCCCACCCCCTGAAGCTCCCGTGCAGATGGCTTGCTGATCTCCTTCTAATGTTTAGTTTAACGTGTCTCCGGTTAGTGCCGCCTGCGCCTGACAGGCGCCTGACAGCCCGTAGCTGTTCCTTTTTAAATATCATGTCAGAAACACGGCACCATAAAGCCAGGGATGTGTTCCGCGGCGGCTCTGTCTCCCGTTCGGAGGAGAATCGGTGCTTCGGTTTTAATGAGGACAATCTGCATTTCGGGGGGCTTCCAACCCCCTCCCCACCCCGCCCCCCATATGTCAGGATGCCTGGACAAATCCGCAGCCATCTCGTGCACACACGCTGGCCAAAAACCAAGAGCTGACAAATGTAGATATTTCAAATTTAATTGACACCTAAATGTACTTAAGACAGATAAACGAGAGGGAGGAGTGGGGGGCAAGAAAAGGAGAGGGGGGGGAAGAGAGAGACAGAGGAGAGAAAGATAAGAGGGGAGAAAGAGAGGAGAGAGGGAAAGACAGAAAGAGAGAGAAAGGAGAGAGTGAAAGAGAGAAAGAGAGAAAGAGAAAGGAGAGAGGGAAAGACAGA
>JAEANM010013253.1:0-14480 GCA_017656035.1 Myanophis thanlyinensis | reverse complement strand
ATTAGGTGTCCAGGAAGATTTTATGCTATGAATCAGTTAAAAGGAAGAAAAGGAAAAGAAAAATAATGGCAAGTAAAACTCACCAGAATGGAAATAACATTAACCCTTAAGTTCTCTGCTAAAGTACTGGGATTTACAGTACTCTTTTAAAAATGAATTTATAATGTTGCATCTCACAGCACAGTAAATCTGCAGTTAACTTGTCATTTCTCATAAATATTATTGCAATACCATTGTAGCTGATTTCTTATGGAAAACAGGTAACTATATATGGAGCTGACCATTAAAAAAATAACTTGGAATATACAGGCACACTTCCAAGTATTCACAGTAAAGGTACATAGATTTTTAAAATGGAAATTTGTGCCTTTTGTGTGTGTGTATACCTAAGGCTATAGGTGAAGCAATGGAACCCCAACAGTGTGTTTACAACTGGCAGCATATCACTATTAAGAATTCCATTTGCACTAAATATAATGATTGGAATATTTATTTCATATTTCAGTGAAGAAGTACTAAGAGATTTCAATCAGGATGGGTAGATTTACAACCAATTCATTTGCCTACTCTTAGATATTTGAAATTGCCAAATTTCATTGTGTTTTAAGAACATTCTTTGGCAGAATAATAATAGACTAAAAAAATATTGGATTAGCAAAACTTGTATCATCTTCTATACTTGTATTATAAACAGGAACTTGATTTGATGTTGAGAATGGAATAATCCATTTCTGTGAGCATTTAGAAGCTTCACTGCCTTTTAGATAGATAGCTGTTGTTAACATTGCAAAAGCAAAAGGTCTTTTTTTCTAATCAGTTGGCAGCCCTGGGAATGATCAGCCTCCTCTCCCCTAAACACTGATTCTGACAGTAATTGTTCTTGGTAATCAAAAATGTAACAAGAGTTTTCCACATCTTCTGATTTCTCATCTCAAATACCTATTATAATCAATCTCAAAATTCAGTGGGACTTGATGCGAACAAAGGATTGGGCACACACTCACCTCTAATGTTGACCTTTAATTGGATCTTACTTGATTATCATTCATGAATGCAAGAGAACCTCCCATTCAATCATGAGAAATACAAACATTCCAGTATGCAGCTTTGTTCTGTCATAAAAAAGGCATTTTTTTCTATCTGGATTAATTCAGTGAAACACATCAGTACACATAGACACATACATGCAGTGTACAGCCAGCATTCAGACTGCTTATTCAGCTCACCCAAGATGAATCACAACTCAACAATAGAGTATTATTTATGAAGGCTTCCAGTTAAAGTTAGAGAGATTTTATCAAGGGAGCTTAGATCAATGTACAGTGTTGCTATTCCTGACTCCTGTGGAGTGAAGTGAGTACTTGGAAATGATCAAATATATTGAGAGGATATTATCTGAATACCTCTAAAGACAGACTAGCTCCTTTATAATTTTTGGAACCGTGTCCTTATCCATTTGTCTGTGGCACTCTGTCTTTTATACCACATTGTTCTGTACCCATATATGGTGTGCTGGGAGAATCCTGCTCTCTGATTGGAAGATATAAATTTGTAAATACTATAAATAGTTGAATGGTTCCCTGTTTGTTCAGTCGGTCTGGAGTGTCTGTCTGATTAATAAAAAGAGCTGTTTGTTCACAATTCAAGTCTGTCTCTCCTTTCTAAAAAACAAACCACACATTCCCAAGAAGATATTCACAATTAAGTCATTTGATAAGTGGAGATTACAAGCAGAGCTTTCAGAATCTACCTGTAGAATATTCAGTCTCAAACCTGGCCTCTCTTTTAATCTTCTGGATTTCTCAATGTGGACTGGTACCTTAAAAGAGTTGACCAGGAAGACTATCAAATATAATTCATTTATGTCCCATAATTATTAAATTAAACATTTGGATTTCTACATGCTAGCCAGCAGTACAATATTTGTTCTTTTTCCTGATTAGGAATATACAGTCAAAAATATGGTAGAACTGTAATGTTGTCACAATGAATGCAGAAGAGAAATGGGATACTGAATCTTACCTCATTATAATTCAACTCCAGCTAGTTCTGCAGAAGTATATTCCTAATAAATATATATTTGTATGAAGAGAGAACGCTTATAAAGACAAGGAATGCTGACTGGTCAGAGTACTTCACTATAAATCTCCATACACACAACCAGCAACACACAAAGCAGATTTCTTTTCAAGGAGTATCAAATGAACATTTGTAGGGAAGCATGACACAGAAAGATAGCAACAGACATGCATATAATTCGCCCAATCAGTTAGGGGATTTCTTCCCAGAGTAAATTTAGGCTGTTTTGAGAAACGTCCAGTATGTCCGCTCTCCAGTTATCCACTGAAATATAGTGAGACAATAATATGGAAATGAGCAAGAAAGGGTAAATCTTTGAGATAGGTAAAATATGTTACCAAGCAGCTGAGGTTCTGTTTCTTGCAAAGTATCTAAAACTAACATGGGGAATGAGGAGAAACTAATTCATTCTTTCCAATACTTTTGTTCAGAAAAAAATTGCATATACACCTGGGAGGACAGAATTTGTTTGTTTTAAATACCATTTGGAGTCGATACAACTTTTTGACCCCTGAAAGCTGCACAGAAGAGGACCAATTTTTCTAAACAAAAATGGTTGTTTCCCAGATTTGATTTGGTGTTGACATATTTTACTATATTATCTTTGTATTGTTGTGATGCAGTTGTTTTTATTTTTGTATAGGGTATGCCTTATATTGTATTTTTTCTTTAGAAAATGCGATGAAAGGTGTGCATATCTTATAGTTGCAGAGTTGTATAAATTAACCACATTTTGTATCAAAATCAGTATTGCTGCTACTTGCTTAATTAGAAATATATAATATTTTTAAAAAGATGGTAAATCTTCAAGATGGACTTAATCTTGCAAAATTATAATAGGATAATTTCAAGAGTTTTCTCACAAAGTTTGGGCTTAGGGACTGGGTAGCATACAGCTTTCAAACTGTCTAGCAAATGTTTTCCCCCCAAACTTAAAAAGTGAATCTTTCTAAAACTGTTTTTCTATCTTTTTGCTAACTTTTATTGGCATGGCTTATTAGCTTACAGGTAATGCTAGCTTTTTCTGGCAATCATGCATTAAATGTTGTTTATGCAACAACACTGGAAAAATCTGAGAAGCTTCTGTATTTAACACCACATTGTATGCCACATGTGATATAAAATACACATAGGTACTTGAGGACTTTTGGATTTTCTATCAGGTGAATGGAGAGAATTAAAGGGAAGCAAAATAAATTAATGGGGGAACAAAAGCTCTAGGCAGACTGGACACAAAGAATAACATGGACAACAGGGCAGGGTAGGCAAATACAGGTGCATATTCCAGGAAACCTGTACAAGAAGAGCACAACAGAGCAAAACAAGAGCTGCAGAATAAATCTTAGGCTGCTGGTCATTATGTCATTTGGACAAATAGTAGGAATGAACTAAAGAGCATATGTGGGGCGCTCAGGAGTCCTAGAACACAAGGAGTGCTGTATTCACCTTCATGCAAATTAGAATAAACCAGTCCTTGAAACTACCAGCTGAATGTGTGGAGGTCAGCAAGAGCAAATAATGAGTTCTCCAGTCACTTTAAATCTTTATTTGTAGTACTGCAAGCACATTGTGCAAAGACCTAACACCATGAAGAAATCTGTAATGTTGGGAAAGGTGGAAGGAAAAAGAAAAACAAGATGATGATCAGCACAAGGTGGACAAACTCCTTACGTTGGTAATGAGTGCACCATTGAAGGTTCAGTTAGGGACAGATCATTATGGAGAAATTATATGTAGTCATTAAAAGTCAGCAACAACCAGATTGGCACTTAATCCATCAATCAATTAATGAATCGATTACAAATTAAAATTTAACTTGAATCCACCATCTTAAAGAAGCGTAGGCAAATTCACCCAAAACTGTGTCTCTCAGCAGGCTTTTGACTGGTTTAGTATCCAATGCATCAAACTTAAGCTAGATCAATAGCAGTCTATTGATTACAAAGCAATGCCTTTCAATTTATAAACTCATTAGGTTTATAAACTCTCCACTTTACCTCTGGAAAGTATTACTTCACAGAAGGAAAGAGTAGTGGAAGTTTGGAACCAACTTCCAGCAGAGATAATGGATCAATCACCAATAAAGGAATTTAAACATGATTTAGACACACTCATGCCCAAAATTCAAAAAAAAACAAAACTCAAAGGGCAAATTCAATGGACCACTAGATCACTTTTCCATGCTTCTGTAAAGTATTCACCAATGTTGTTCAGACAGATATCAATATTTGACTTTGCACTTTTGTAACATTGCATCAATAATGTAGGACTATAGTATAATAAGCATGGATTTATTTTCATATGATTTTTATTCACAAGTGCATTATTTTAAGAATGATAGAGCATCCCACATTTCAGAATCAATGGATTTCAGAAAAGTCTCTTTATTATGCTGAAACCAAGAAAGAGAAATGATGTGACATTCTTGAGATAAAAAAACTTCAAGTTGTATGTAAAAATCTTACTATATTTATAGAGCTGAGCCTATCTGGAATAAAGTCAAGCCTCTTTGAGACATGAGTCTACTGGGTTCTTGGACTATGTATTTTGTGTCTTTACTATGTATTTCAATATTTTTGTACTAAAAATACAAAGTTGTTAGAAAATCAATAATATCATACAGTATCAGAATTAAAGACTTAGACTATCCAATAAAAGAATTAAAATAGTAGATAAGGATTATATTGACATATTCAAATCTATACTTCATTTCTGCACCAACACACTAATATTCTAATATTTCCCTTATAAGACACTACCTGTCAGGCTATCTGGCCCTTTCACTGCTAAAATACAATGCTCTTTATGAAACAAAATCTCTATTTGCAAGACATTTGCTGCCCCTATTGCTAGTCTCTCACAACACAGTCCTGAATTGTTGGGGGCAATATGCTGATTCTTTAAATCACTTAGAGAGGGCTGTAAAACACTGTAAAGTAGTATATAAGTCTAAGTGCTATTGCTATTACATGTGTAACATGTGGTAAATAAAATGTCTGGCTGATACATACTTCTTTGTTGTGCTCCGAACTCTGTACCTTACCAATGGATGGGAAAAACATCCACTAGTCATGGCACCAGAGCAGAAATGGAACAGGTCTGACTGCATCACTATTCTCCTTCTTTATTCCCCTCCTTCTATACCTTATTCCATCATGGCCAGCACTGTATATTTTCTTTTTTAAAAAAGGAGTTGAATGACAAGCTGAACACTGAGGATTTATTTCAGTGTCTTTCTTTGCATACAGTAGACAACAAATGCCAAATTCCAGATTCTTTCAAGAGGGAATGAAGAGAAGCCGGGTGTCTCCTCATTTTTTTTTCTTCAGTTGTGTCTGTTTCTCAAAGTCTGCCTGGACTAATCCTGCAGTTTGTTTGGCAAGATTTTTCAGAAGTTGTTTGCCGTTGCCTCCTTCCTAGGGCAGAGAGAGAGAGGCATAAAATTAGACTGGCATAAAATCATCCGGCTGGTTTTGTGTCTAAAGTGGGATTAGAATTCACAGTCTCCTGTTTCTAAACACCAAACTGGCTCAATCCCATCATTAAATTTATACTATTTCAGTCTCTTTATGCTATTTCACTGTCTAAACCCTAAGAGAGCATTTGCAATCCAATTGACTGAATAATCAAGCATAATTGTGCGATTCTGGCATCAAATTTCTATTGCACAAATTGGTCATATCAGGCATTTTAGAAAGATGATAAAGTGGAATTTGATAAGGGTGACAAGGACTGAAGGTGAGGAAATGTATTTATTTATACCTGTCTGAAACAACCCGTCAGCGCTTCTTTAGCCCCTTTGATCTATTTTATTCATCATAGTTATATGACCACCCATCTCACAATCAAGTTACTCTGGGCTGCATAAAACAAAGTTTAAAACAATCTTTAAAAATCATAATTAATATTCCCAGATATCTGATTTTATCCCAAAATAAATTGGGCTATAGTTGGATTGTGTTTTGTAAGGGGGAAAACACTACTGTAACATCATTATCATATTATATAAGTTGGATTCATTCATGAGCTAGGAACAAGAAGTATGAGCATTTATGCAATAGGAGAATTTGTCAAGAAGCTTGATTGGTCTCTAAACAGTGTGAAATTGTGACAAGGTGACATATCTTTCTGTATAATGCTCTTATGCTATGACAGCCCCACTGGATGGGTCAGACCTGGGAATCCACAGAAAGACTAAAACTGAGATTGGCTATAACAAAACCTTACAAAGTATAATAGTCCTGCACCTCATCCTGCTTATATTTCAATGAAGTTGGCCTGATCCACTTCTTTACATTATCCAGATGTTCCAAACTTAAATAATGCTTCAGCCACTTTTGCTTATATCTATCGTAGATGCTTTACTCTCTGCCAACTGATACTTTGAACAATAGTAGAGTGTGCAATATTTGATCTGAGCAGCATTTTGTGATCCACTTATACTGTCAAACAATATTTATGTGACATCCTGGCCCCCAAATATGAAAAAAGACAGAACAGTAGCTCTGATGTTACTGTGACTCTCATGTTTACACATTTTCCCTCTCCAACAGAGTATTGAAATGAAGCTCCAAAGATTTTAAGCACAAAGAAAGAATGGGCAAACTTATTGATACAGAAAGAAGGATAAAACATAAATAATAAACAAAATGGCCTCATCTGCTCATCAACAAACTCCATCAAGTAGGGCTCAAGTTACATAGTCACAAAAGATATAAAGTCATTCTTAACATATGAATTAAATAGGAAGAGAACAAGCACTCAGGTTTGCCCATAAACAAATAACTGGGTACACAACCAACTGCAAAAAAGGAAAAAGAGATTCCTATTCAAAGCAATGCAAAAAGAGAGAAATGTTACAGAGAAACTGTCTCCTGCTGATTTCATAAGAATATACCATAGCAATGCCTTCACTCTCAGAGTAATGTGTCATAGCAATGCTTTCACATATCTTCAGAACAGATAAAGAAAACTGCCATGATGAAAAATGTGGAGAGGTCAGAAAAAAGGTGGTCTCCCAGCTTGTTGAAGACATTATACAAATATTTCACTTGTCTCCAACATGGACAGTTGGGAGTATTGTGGAAATACAGCTAGAACTGCTCCAGTTACCTTTATTTCAAGGACTTTCTAATCTACAGCACACAGACCAGTCATATCAGAAGGTACTCCAAGTAGATGAACCTCCAGAGCACTATGCAATTGGTAAAAAATAATAATGTACAGTACTATACAGGTATTTTACCAAAAGTACTATAAAAGGTATCTGCAAAGAGCACATTGTGAAAACCTAGTATTGGGTTATGCTGAAAATGCACTTTAAAAAGAAGCAGTTACTAAAGGAGGCCTTATTAACATGGTGCCAGATGTTCCATCATCAGAAATCTTGGATGCAGATGAGGAACTACATGGGGCAATCCCAGCAGAAGTTCCTCTGATGCACCATATGTCATAGATGAAGAAAATTGGGAACTGAGGGAAATTAATGAGAGAAGGACAAGGGGGAAAGAAATCCAATGATCTCAGCCAATTAGTCTCCTGAAAAATGGAAGCAGGAATACAATTAAACAAAGAATAAAAAGACTTAAACTCTAGATGAAAACACTTGCGCTTTTGATTCATTTGTGTCATTAATCTGTATAGCATGCCGTAACATTGAAAAATACAAAGAATGGGTTAACGTGTCTGCAAGACAATATGTAGGATGTATTTGCACCTACACCTGAAAAAAAGACAACTGTTTAATCCATAGAGGCTTAAGTTTAGGCAATTTGCTGCCAGAAGGAATGATCAAAAGCAGTAAATGAAATTCTATTGTACAAATTAGTGTAATATGTGAACTCAGTCTTATAGTCCCCAAATCTGTTCTTTGCAGAGGTTTAAACTTTACAACCACTTGTAACATGGTATATGTAAAATGTAGGAAATCTGTAAAACGGGGAGCACATGCATGCAGAAATTCCCATTCAAATTGAGCAGAAATTGCTTTTAACGGACTCATTCCCTCATTTAAATTGAGGGTCTATTGTATAAAAAAGCTAGAGGTACACTTCCAAGGGAAATAAAGCCTCATAGAATAATTAGGAAATCAGAGTTTTCAATATAATGTTATAAAGATCTCATTAGGGAAGTATATGAACTAACTGATTAGTCAAAGAAATATATGAACTAATTTTCTCATTTAAAAACTTCTGCTTGGAAAATTTTTCAAAGATCACAACAAAGGCTTTAAAATAGTCTCAGTTTATGTAAAATGTTTTGTTTAGTGATGTTTTTTGATAACCCACAGATGACTAGGTTTTTATAGCATGCATCCATAAAATAATGGTTTATAGCAATGATATGCATGAATAATAAAAGCATGAATGGAAATCCAATTATATATTGAAGGGTGTGTTATCTAGGATAGTCACACAGGATAGTGGGAAGATGCACCTTCCTTCTAGACCACAGATTCCCTTCTTGACTAGAACATGTTTACCCAATGAGCCAGACCTTAAGGTTCAGTGGAAATTTTCAGGAATTTCTTGGCTGATCATAACAAAAAGATTTTGGCAGATAGATTGATTAAGCTTGGCTGTCTTTTCTGTGACCGAGGAGGGAACAATTGAAGTTTAGGAATATAGGGCTGGAAGCTCATGTACTAGATGGCAAAACATGGTGAGTCATGATGTGGGACTGATTTTTAAAAAGTGGACCTTGCCAGCTTGTTCAGCAGTGAATGCTAAACTCACAATGTAACTAAATGAAACAAGAATCAAGTGATCAGTAAATTAAAATGTATACAAAATTTAGCACTGCTATTGAGGAACCAAAGCAAAATGTTAAATCTCTGTATTAAAATTCACCCAACATATCACACATCCTGCTGATATTAAAATTAGCTTATCGAAACCCTGTGAGTACAATAATATCCAACAACAAGGCAAGTGGATAACAAGGAACAAAGGTGAAAAGTTTTGATGAGTTGTTTACTCCCCTGCCTGGCATGGCTCTATTTTTTTTTTTTTTCATTTCAATTTTCATCTGCAACTTCTGAATAGATCAGTCATTTCTAGATGATTTTCAGCTTGCCATTTGGAAAGCTGCTTTCTTGAAACCATCTTGAGATTTGTAAAGTAGACCTGAAAGCGAGCCAAACACGAAACAGTGGGAATACATCCTGCCTGCCAAAATATGCTGTCAAGGCAAATTAATGGAAGTGAATATCATCAGCCAAAGGATGGTAAGTGAACATGATGAAGAAGTCTTTAAAACAAGAATTGTAGGTTGGCAGCTCAAAAGTTGAATTTTTTTTTTTAAGAAAAAGAGAGACAGATAGAGATTATTGTGTTCCAACATGCAGCTAAGCTGCAACAGCTGCACCAATTATCTATAATTAGTCAAGGTCAATGTTTAAACTGGAGGACATTTCCAGCCAGCAATGGACATAGATCTGGACCCACTCAGTTGGGGATAAGTGTTAACTAAACTCCTTCAACAGAGGGTAAGGAATTATTGTGCTCTTTTTGTGTTTGGTCAAAAGAGGAGATCTGTTTGGACAATTTAAATGTTATAAATTTAAGTAAGCAAGAAATCACACATTAGGTTTTGTTTGAACCACTGAAACTTATGCTTGCTGACATAATTTTTTTTTCTAGTTCTTGAAACATGAGAAGTGGCCACATTATAAGAAAGATGAAAGACTTAAATATATACTGACACTTATATTAACTTTTTTTTGGTAGTAGAGTAATAGAATATTTATATTTTTAAAAAGTAAACAGTCTAAAATCATAATCCAGCTAAAGTTAAGGGTGTTGAAATCTCACTGATTCATAGACTGAAGCAAATGCCGAACACTTCTGGTAAAGCCTTTGGATTTAATTCTTCTTTTAATTGCCATGATTCTGCTTTAAGTCATCCTTCTTTTCCGGGATATGAACTACTATTTTTAAGAGTCTGAACTTACCAAACAAGAATGTGCAAAATATCCAAACTAATTCAGACCAGTTTGGACCAATCCAGATCATTAAAACACATGTGTTAGAAGCCATCTGAATCAGTGCAAATTTATTTATTTATATTAGAATTTGTCAAACAATAACAGTAAAAATGGATACAAAAATAAGAAAATTAGAAAATACAATGACAGGACAATAGGCACATTTGTGCACTTATGCACGCCCCCTCTACTGTCCACTTAGGTATGGTACAAGGTCCACGGTAGTCAATTTGTGACTTTAAACTATGAGAATTTGAAGCTGAAACAACTGAATCAGGTAGAGCATTCCAGACTTTGACAATTCTATTACAAAAGTCATATTTCTTACAGTCGAGTTTGGAATGATTTACATTAAGTTTAAAGTAGCTATTAGTGCACCTGTTATTACGATTAAAACAGAAAAAGTCATTTACAAATAAAACATTACTGTGTATAATTTTATATGCAATACCTAGGTCAGACCACAAGTGGCAAGTTCTAAGTTGTTCAAACTGAGAATTTCAAGCCTAGTAGCGCAGGGAATTCTATTACACACAGAATAGTATAAGACTTTTCTGGTGAAGTACTTTTGGAATCGCTCAGTTATACTGATATCAGATATGTGGTGAAGTTTTGATCAAGTGAAGTTTTGAATATTTAGCCAAACTTCATATTTATCCTCTGTGTGTGTATGTGTGTGTGTGTGTTGTGGACCAACAGCAGCCAGCTGAGCTGTTGGTGAAATCTGACAGCGATGAACACCATGGGACTGCCTTGGAGATGGAGGAAGACTCTGGGGGGTGTTCGGAGTCAGAGCAGGGACTAGAGAGGCCAGTTGGCCACCAGGTAGCATCTGAGTCAGGGAGCAGTGAGAAAGAATAGAGAGAGGCTGCCCCTGACATACGTATGTGTAGGGCTACAAGAAGAGAGCAGCTTCAGAAGCAGAGAAGAAAATAAGGGGTTAATGATTCGTCCCTCCCAGAGAGCTTATAGGTGGAGCAACAGAAGGAGAATGTTGCAGGAAGCAACAGTTTATTCAGGTAGCTGTATGTAAGGCTTTCAGACAATCTGTAAGTTGCTATCAAACTTTGGTTTTAATTAAGATAGCATTCTGGGCTCTCAGCCAGGGGGTTGGCTATCTCCGGATTAGTTGTGGCATACAGCCAGGTATGCCTTCATGTGTATGAAGACCTGAACCAGAACAGTATGTGTGTGTGTGTTGCAGAAACTTCAAATATCATACGATAAAATAATCACTTATTGAACCAGTATGCTATTTGACTCTCAACAACTCTGGGAGGCTCACAACAATCGATAAAGAAATCACAATAAAATCAATAAAGCATTTTTAAAAAGATAAAAGATGCCATAGACAGATGGCATAGTTTTGGGAGAATACTTTCTAACAAAGTATGGAGCTCTATAAACATTTTTAAAAGAAAAGAGTATTGCTTTTTATTATTGTTTTTGTTTGTTATTGTATTGGCTTGCACAATGTGCCAGTCATATAGTCTGTTCATAAACATAAACCGCCCCGAGTCCCTAGGGAGAGAGGGCGGTATACAAATCAAATAAATAAATAATTAAACGAAGGCATATGTGACCAATGGGATATTACCTGAACCATGTTCAACTTGATCCATGCTAGTATCATCCTAATCCTTCAAGAGTTCCAATGATATGAAGTCGATAACAGGATGAGTATTTATACAATTGACCTGTAGATTGCCTCAAATTACATTGTGTAATAATTGGAATCCTTGGAAAATAATTGGAAAGGAGGGGAATATTGGATTGGATTTAGTGCCTGAGTTTCTTTGTTTCTTTCTTTCTTTCTTTCTTTCTTTCCTTCCTTTGCCAAATCAGTTTATCACCACCACTTTTGCTTAAAAAATTCTGATGTTTCCTGTGTATATGCCTCACTGTTATTGTGCCAGAGGCCATTGTATGGATACGAATGTTTTAGACAAAAGCAAATTCAGTTAATATTGCTTTTTTTTTAACATGCACTATATTTGAAAACTGGGTTTGGCATAGATGATTGGCTTACAATATTCCAATTATTATCTCATTGTTTACAAAGCAATGAATCTTTGACTAGATTCGTTATCATATTTTCTTTGTCAACTAAATAAATTAGACCCAGAAAATGTCAATGCACAAACTATTTTTTTTTATTATTATTCTATTTGGCATGCAAAGCAAAGTAAATGCATTCATGGGGAAAAATAGCTTTGGTCAATTCTAGGAAAACAAAATTTATTCTAGATGCAGAGAATGTTAATTCACATAGCCCTTATTGTGGCATAATCTACATAGTTGGAGAAGTTTGCAACACCAGAAAATATATAGAACTCAACACCATACAGGAAACTATTGTCTGTCAAAATATCTCAGCCACACAGAATATCAGTGTTCCATAACATCCTTTTTTGATTATTCTCATAAATAGCTTTTGTAGCACTGATTATATACCACACTTTAAGTGATGGAGTGTGGACCAGCTCCATCCAGTTAGAGGACCAGTGTAGCAATAAAGCTGTAGTCTCTGAGATTCTTTTTGGCTCAACTCTTTGACACACCTTCTGTTCCACAGAGGCAATATACACCATTGTATATCCCATCACTTCCTATAGCCTTCCAACATGATAATGATCTCAAGGGTTAGATCATCACTAAAACTACTGAAGACACATTGGTGTTTGCTAAAATTAAGCAGGAAAATGTCCCAGTAATAGCTAGAATCCTCACTTTTGTTAGTTAGACACCAATCATTCCCTGTGAATGGATAGAAATGGAAGATAAATAAAAATGTACTTCACTCGTTCACTCTAATCACAATTTGCCTCTTGTGAATCAGAAATGAAAAAAATACTCAAGATATAAGCTTTTGAAGGACTTATAATTTCACAGATACATTAGCTAAGAATTGGTCATTGGGGGTGGGGGACCCTTTTATTTAGAACAACTCAATCAGCACCTTATTTATTCTGCCAGGAACAACATGAGAGACTTATATGGTGTCTGTGGTATTTCCCCAAGCATTTCAGCAAGCATTCTACTAAACACTCTGTTGTATCAAGGCTTTTGGGTGACAGCCAAGAAATGGCGCTCAGAAATAAGTCCCAATTTGTCCATATCTTTATCAGGAAGAAAAAATCGGAAAACCATGGCCTTTATGCCATGTTACTTCTTTATTCAGAAAGAAGCAAGGGTTGGTTGAATTGCCAGTCTTATAAATAGCTCCCAAAGTTCAGACCTGGAGTTCTACTTGCATCTGCAAAGGCTCCCAGTGTTCTTGGCAAAGCACCACCAACATCGAAACTTACTTTGTGTATGAATTGCACTGAAGTGGAAATTGAAGCATATTGCATTTGCCTGCATACAAGTTCAAATTTCATCACACAAGTTGTTGGGGAAGCAGAGGGATATTTAGACAAAAAGGTGTCTTGAGGTGTGTTAGAGAATGTGTCCTGTGAATGAGGCAGATGATATTTTCACAATATCAGTTGTAGAAATCAACTGATAATGATTCCTCAGTATCTCATGATTTTAAGGGGGTAGTAGAGTAAATAAAAAATTAAGAATGTATTCTCTGTCTTCACTGTAATTGCTCTTTGTCTAAAAAACTCCTAATAGTAGGTGACTTTTTACTTGTTGTTCCTGGTACATATATAGAGGACATACATTCTTTTACTTTACTTCTAATAGGATGTAAGTGCCATGCATTATCTATCTTTAAAATGTAACTCATGTAACTAAATATCATTTCTGTTATAATTATCAAAACTGTTGCACTAAACGCATTTAGGTAAGATTCCCATTTGCAAATATGCTCATAGGCACATACCAATGCCATCAGTTATATTTTTATAGTATACAGACTTATAAATCTGGACAATTTTTGTAACTATTTCTCATTTTGCGTGGAAACTGTCCCTTAATGCAGGAATTTCCAGATTTTGCAATACTTCATCTCTCTCGAATGAGAAATGAATTTGTACAACCATCTCATAAATACAAGTAATGATTTCATTGAGATTAGGGCAGGTAAGAAATAGACATACAACTTACTAAATGATATGTAACTTTCATCATATTTTCTTGTTGTTTCATTAATACCACTGGTAAATTGGTCAAATTTATTATGTTATTATTATGGCCAGCCAGATGTTTAGCTTGGATTTGGCACTTTTTATCATTTTATTATGAAACAAAACTTTCCCATTTTGAAAGGCTATAAAATGATTAACTTCAGTAACATACAATATATATTTCTATGGGCACTTCAAATCAGAATATACTTGTACTTGCCATGCTGTAAGCCTTGGCTGACAGGAAACCATCTGCCCATTACAGCATTGAGCCCCCTACTGTATTCCCTATACACATATGACTGCACGGCCACTACCAACTCCACCACCATCATCAAGTTTGC
>JAEANM010013251.1:0-14481 GCA_017656035.1 Myanophis thanlyinensis | reverse complement strand
TCACCCCAAAACCACGGATGATCTCACCCAGCGGCTTCATATAGATGTTAAACAGCAGGGGAGAGAGAACCGACCCCCGAGGCACCCCACATACTAGAGGCCTCGAGGTCGACCTCTGCCCCCCCACCAGCACAAACTGTGAGCGGCCGGAGAGGAAGGAGAACCACCGCAACACGGTACCTCCCACTCCTAACCTCCTAAAATATGCAGAAGATCCACAGATATGGTGATGATCACTAGCTTTGATGGCTTAACAACATTCACAGTTTTGTGGCAAATATGCTTCTTTAGCAGCCATTGGAAAAGCCAATTAAATGGGTCATCAATGGTCATTGATAATTTAACTCTCAATGATACATCACCAAGGCAAAAAGGAATGAAGCTAGAAACAGCTAGAAAAAGTTCTCAAGATGGAAGGATCTTTAGTCTGATCTAATGGAGTTTGTTTATTTGTCAGAATGTTATATTGCCTTGCCTCTAGGAATTTAAATTAAAAATAAATTAAAACAAATAATGAAGTTGATGGTATAAACTTTCTACTAGATACTTTAAATTGCTCATTATTTCTGATCATCTAGGAACTCTGTATTTGTTTCTCAAATACAAACCCTCCTATTTGTTTCTCAAAATAAACCTGAAATTTGCTGAGAAATAATAATTGGCATGAAGTCTTCCTTTAAGATTCCATTCCTGAATATAGACTTAAGCTGAGCTCTCAAAGTCCAGCAATTCTAAATATACCTTCGCATTGGTTCCAGAATAGTGATAAACAACTACTCTATTCTGTCATGTCTTCCTTCTCTGTTTAATTGTTTTTCTAACTACATGCACTGTTTTGAAATATGTTTAACAAAAATATGGCAAATACAACTTTTTAAAATTACATTACACTTAGACATCACTGGAAACGCAAGCATATGTGCCTGATAAACTATATATAAAAGAAAAATAACTCAAAGTGATTGTAAGAACATCCATGTTATGGAACAATTGCTATTTTAATTGCTTATTTAATAAAGCAGTAACATTTTATAGAAAACAATTTTCTTAACTGAAAAAGCAATTACTGTTATGTGCAGAGATAATCAGAAATAATGAGCAATTTAAAGTATCTAGTAGAAAGTTTATACTATCAAATTCATTATTTGTTTTAATTTATACAGATTTGAAAGTTGAGATTATCATCCTAATTTTTAATCTGCAAAACACTATTTTTTTCATACTACTGTAGAATATGTTCAAAAATATGAAAACAGAGTTAAAATATAATTAAGAGTTTTAAACAGTAATTTATTACTTCTAGAAACCTTTAAATTACTAAATATACACATGCCTCTTTGTAAAAACCCAGTCCCCCATAAAATGCAATTGCTTCATTTATGATTTTTGTAGATTGCATACAGCTGCTTTTTATGAACAAGTTCAGCAAAACCTATATATAGGTCAGAAAGTGCCAATCTGTACAGAACATGAAAAAAAGAGTCTGGCTCCAGATCAGCAAAAGGAATAAGATAAGGTTGTACGTTCTTTTCTTATTTATTCAAACTATTTGCAGAATATGTATTTAGGATGGCTAGATTGGAGGGAGAGGAGTCTGGTATTAAATTGGAGGAAGAAACATCATTAGCATGCTATTTTATGATACTATACTGTCAGCAGAAAATACACATTATTTGTAAGCTTTAGTAATGAAAGTCAAGGATCATAGGGAAAACATGGCAGAAGGATTAAATATAAAGAGGACCAAGCTAATGACAACCCTTAATCAAAAATATATTTCAAAATATGAAATATAAATAAATACATTTAATTACTGGGTAGTTTCTGCCTTATAGAATTAACTTTCAATGGTAAGGAACCAGCAATCAAGAAATACATATCAAATTGCATTTGGTAGGACAGAAATGAAAGGCTTAGGAAAGATACAATATTTCCCTGAAAATAAGACCAGGTCTTATTTTATTTTGACCCCCGATAATAAGACCTTCCCAAAAATAAGCCCAAGCGCTTATTTCAACCCGAAATAAGCGCATGGCCTTATTTTCGGGAGGTCTTATTTTTTTTTGAGATGCAGGAGGTGGCGGTTAAGGGTCTGAGCAGCCATGAGGTAACCGTGGAAGAGAAGGGCTACCTCCTGTGCTGGCCATGCCCACCCTCTTCACTAGGGCTTATTTTGGGGAGGGGATAGGGCACATATTAAGCTTACTCCCAAAAAATTGGGCTAGGCCTTACTTTTTGAAAAGTTCGTATTTTCAGGGAAACAGGATATTTAAATGTCAAGATACCTATAAATACCAGAATGGTGTAGGAATACTTTTTCCTTCAGTACTCTATGGAACTGAGAGTTGGAGTCTCAGTTTTTGAACTCAGATTTTGGACTCTAAAATCATTAGAAGGAATGTTCATGATTTTAAAAGCTGGTTCCTCAGAATATCATGGATAGTTAAAGGGAAAATGGATCATAGAACAAATCAATATAGAGTTTTCACTGAAGCATAAATAACAGGTTAAAATCAAACTTTGGAGACATTATACAAAGATATGGCTCCCCTGAGAAATTTATTATGATAGGAAAGGTGGAGAGAAAGAGGACAACTAGCTGCAAGACAGATGGACTCAATTACAGTGGTGATGGGTGGAAGACTTGAAGGAGACTGGTGATCGATCATCAGGAAAAACTCCATTTAGGTACTAAGAATCAACATTGATTTGATAGCACATACTCAATTTATCTATTATGAATGAATCTATTTGTGATATCTAGGACTTTAGTTATTCATTACTGTAACACAACTGCACTATTAAAATCAATGAGGGTTTTACCAATGACTTCAGTTAAGTATGAATTCCACCATCAGTAATTCGTCAATTGATGTTGCCAATTCTGAAAAAATACAAAATGCAGTCTTCTATGTTCTCAGGACATGCTCTTACCAGTGAAACAGGTAAGGTTCACTACTATGAACAAAATAAATGCAAACCTATTTACCAATTTTGCTTCTAGGGGCTTTTAAAAACACCATTTGATAGGAGAGATTTTCCCCCAAAATCAAAACAAAAGAATCACAAATGTATAAAATCGAAGATCACAGATTGTTGAAATATGTGCTCTGTATGAAATATAACATTTAAGAAAAATTGTAATTTGTGAGATTCAGCACAAGAAATCTAGCTACATTCACTGTAGTGTGCCTTTTAATATAATCAAGTTTTACTGAAAATTGTGTTTTGCTGCCACCTGCAGTTCTCAGACTTGGGGAAAAAAACCTACATCAAATAGTCCATTGCTTATTGTTTTATTTTAATTAGCATTATTGGCTATAATAAACAATTGAGAGTAGCTGGGAAGAATTATCTGCCATATGATACCTCCGTCATCAGGTAACATAATGAAAATATGACTTGATCTTATCTTAACTGCAACACATATAGGTTCCAGCCAACCTTCAGCTCATAATGTGGATGAGTAGTTAAAGACTTGTTTAAGGGTGAAAAGCATTAACTTTTGCCCTTGTACAAAAACCTATGTTACATGTCCATGGCTACTAAAGAAAATTAATTACTGTAGGTATCTCAGTAACCTATGGAAGGTTCCCGTACTATAACTTAAATTTATGTTTTTACAATTCCTAAGATTCCTCATAATTACTGTTACATGTGAGGTATTATTTAGTCTTCCATCAAAATTAGGTCACAACAAGAACAAAATAGAGGTTGTATTTATTCATTTTTAATACAAAGATCCACTATGCCATTTCAGTATTGACGCTGTCTCAACAGAAGGCTTCACATTATCTCTCAGATGTTAGCAATATTTAAGTGCTTTGTTATGAAAGGCACTTCGTTTATTAATAGAAAAAAAAGCCCAGTTATGAACTATCACTCATAAATCTAAGCATAGTAATTTCAACTACTATAACTTATTTAGAAAATGCTGGATAAGGATTCTTGCTTAAGATCTAAAATCTTTTATTACCAATGATACACAGCTCTACACAAGTTCTATAATTCAAAAGTGTCTTCCAATTAATTCCACTGCAAGTAGGGGCAATGCAACCCCGTAGGATTGCTTGATTGTGTAAATGGCCCTGCCATTCTATAAATAGAATCAGAAACTGAACTGATTTAACAACACATTTCAAAGCATAGCATTTTCGCAATTGAGGAGCTGGATACAAAAAAAAAAAATTGGTGCTTGTGAAAGGGAAGTCTGTACGGCTCTATCTTGATATATCCATTTTCCAACAAAAATCAGCTGCTTTAAACGTACAGTATGTGTAATTTCTTTATTCTGTATGACTTTAGTCTGGTGTCACTGACTCAGACCTGACCTTTGGTGATTGTACTGGAAGATGCCTGTTTGTCCCTGATAATAATTCTTGCTCTTCCAAATATATTGCAACAGTCCACTTGATTCCTATTCATCCACCTCTTTGATGATTTTCTTCTTCTGTTCCCTGAATTCTGCCAAACCACTGTTATTTAATTTTGGCATGATACAACAGTTGCTCGTGGGTGCAGTGGCTCAGACACTGAGCTTGTTGATCAGAAAGGTCAGCAGTTTGAATCCCTAGCGCCGCATAATGGAGTGAGTTCCTGTTACTTGCTCCAGCTTCTGCCAACCTAGTAGTTCGAAGCATGTAAAAATACGAACAGAAAAATAGGGACCATCTTGGTGGGAAGGTAACAGTGTTCCGTGTGCCTTTGGCATTTAGTCATGCCGGCAGAATCATTATCAGACAGCACTGTCTCTTTGGCTTAGAAACGGAGATGAGCACCGCCACCTAGAGCCGGGAACGATTAGCATATATGTGCGAGGGGAACCTTTACCTTTACAATAGTTGCTCAGCTTATGTCTTACATCTTAAAGCTTTCATGTTTGAAAAACACCGGTTCACCCTTTCTATTTCTCCCCCTTTTTTTTCCATCTAGATTCTATTATTTCTGTACCCATGTGATTCACCATAAGGTTTTACTCAGTGTAACTTAAAATACCGTTGTGGCACTTCTGTATCACTGTCTTCATAGTTTCAACTGACAAACTAATTCCTTCATCCCCATATTCCTTTCTGTTTCTGACCTTATTATAACTAATATAAAGTTCCATTTGCTAGGAAAGTAAGATATCAACTGGGATAGTTTATTCTTATAAAAATTAGAAGGAATATATTTTATAGAATATGATACATAAAGAAAAAGTTCATATTACACATACTCTTTTGTGAAAATTCCTCGCGGTCCCGAGGGTGTGCAATGACTTGCATCAAGTCTATGTGTCTCCAAAATATTACGGGCAGCAGGACTGAAACGAAACCTAAAAAAGCAAAGGTACAACTATATTAAAAGTAGTACAACATTTATTAAATAAATATATATATACCATATTTAACTTTTTCTAAAATTTAAATGCCAAAACAATTCTGATTATTAAAGTGATACTGAAGTCTTCCACAACTACCTCTAAAAAATAAAAATAATTTATCTAGAGAAGCAATAGCCAACAAGAACCATATTTTGCATATTTTGCACTTTGCAGACACAAACTAACTCTCCCATCCACTTAAAATCTAGTACTTTCCAGATGTATACAATTCCATTAACTCTAGTCAACATGATAATTATCAGGATGGTAAGACAGTTTAACACATCTTCAAAGAAAATGCTGCTTTATTGTATGTTATATTTGCTTTTAAAGTAATGAACCCTGAATTGATAACAATTTGTTCCAATTATTGGTTCCTCCTTTACATATACAAAAGGATATTACCTACAAATGAAAAAATACTTCATTCATTTCACCCTTTAATAAATTATAATGTTATATGGCAACTTAAAAAAAGATACTACTGTAGCCAAAAGCTAAAACCTATTAACAATTTTAACTAAATGGAAAAATATTAAATTAGGATACATTAGACATCCTGTGAGTTAAAATTAAGGAAGATTTAAGCAATGTAGATCAGAAGTGTAGGATAAAATATTAAGTACTTTTTTTGTCTCTGGAGCCATTACATTAGCCATGTTTTAATTTACCTTGCCTGGTCTAGTTAGTTTTTCTTTTTTTAAATCACCATTCTTATACTGCTATTCATTGAAATGTTAAGACAACTAATACACCAATAGTAAATTATATAGGAAAATATTTATTGCACCTGATATGGAACATCTTGGAGATGAAAATGCTACCGCTTGCTGAATTTTGTATGGCAGACATCATGGAACATTTTGTAAGGCCTTTGATATCTAACACACAATAATAATACTGATGGGGGTAGATTTGTGCTGCTGGAACATTTTATTGTTGTTTTGTAAATTGTATAGATTTGTATGGATACATCACATTGATATTGATATAACGGTTGTTTTGGTGGTTAGTTTCTTGGAGTCAATGTTCTATAAACACTATAAATAAAGTTTTCCACCAAAAATGTACCGCTGTAAAGGCTTCCCTTTCCACTTATTTCATTTGCTACTTCTATAACACTGATAATGCACAGAGAAGTATATATATTTAAAGCTGTAGTTACTACTGTAGCACTTCTAGTATCACTAATAATAAATGGACCGAAATTATAATTTTTGAGGTTTCCATAAACTCTATTATTAGAATACAAAGTACAAATTGTTGTGAGAAGTAGGCTAAAATATAAACACTGCCTATTTCCTGATTTATTCTGCAACTTTTAGAATAGGATATTAAAATATGGATTTTTATGCATCAGGAGTAATCTAGTTTCTCACACGAATACAAAATTCTATAGAAGACTCAGTGGAAATATATACTGAAATACATCAGTCCATGAGATACCCAGAGACTTACTGGTCTTTTCCAGGGTGCTCTTCTATTTTATGAGCTAATGGGAGAATTGGGGAAGAGGCTGTTGCTGCTGCTGATGTCACAGATTCAGAGGGTGTATCACTGATTACACTTGGTATATCAACTTGCTTCCAGTCTTCTCCTTCTTCTACTAGCAAACCAATTAGTGCACCCAAGCGCACATTTTTACTCCCTTCTTCCTTCTGAAATGGAATAGAAAACAAAATACTGCAGACGTATGAAATTAACATGTTTCTGCATCATTTAGTGAACAACCACTTTTAAAAAGTAAACCAATCCCTGTCTGCAAAAACACAATTAAACAAAGATACTAACAGCATCCAATCTGGGTCAGTTACTGGGATCAGAGATTTTGTCTTCCAAGCTTTTGGACTCATGCTGGAGCCCATCTTCAGGGAACTGTATGTGATTCAAGTTTGGGGGAGCCTTACATTTGCTATTAAACAGAAAACTGACAGCTAAGGAGCAGGAACTACAACTAGTTGCAGACCCCTGGAATGTGTAAATGTCTGCCTTGTAAATTTAATCTCTGTTGGCACCTTTCTCCCTTTCCTCCCCTATCCTATTACATACTTTCTCTCATTACCATACAGTTTTGTTTCCTCTTTCTTTTCTGTTTCCTTTGAACCATAAAGAATTCCAAGCTGAGTCATTAACAAGTTTTCAGAAGTTCCTTTGATTTTAAGTGAAGTGTATGATATACCTCATTTTTCAAATACTGTTAATGATCTTTACCAGAAAGAATTCATAAATATAGTAAGAAATATTTACATTTGTCTATCTAGAACTAAACCAGAAGCTACAAGAGACGAGATAGCTAAAATTAAATGTATCAATTTTTCCTTGATTTTGAGAAATATTCACTTACCCGTTCTGAAAATCATTAACATTTTGTTGTTTCAATGAAATTACAAAAAAGTAGAATAAAAGATCTTTCATGAAAAAGGTCTAAACTAATTGTGATGAAGCTACATTAACTGATCCATTAAAAACAAAGGAATGCCAATAAAAGTTAATGCAAACCCTTTTTGAAAAAGACGTAACTTTCTATATTATCTATATACTGTACCATCTGTTAAGAAATATTTACTAATTTTTGCATCTTATGTGTCTCAATTGTTCTAATAAGATTTATGCAGAAAATGGGTTCATAGATGTTCTACAGAAGACGAAGGTCTTGACTGAAAAAAAAGCTCTGATGATGCAGCTCTGACAAAATCCACCCATTATGGTTTCACAAGAAACCACCAACAGTGTGACATACATTGTGAAAGATAGGTCCCATTATCTTAGATGCAGCCCTATTATCTTAAACTCCAGACAGGCATTTTCTTTCTTGATTTCTTCTTAACTGCCCAGGAAGGTGTTTTATAACCCATTCATATATCAAGCTGTCTTTGATACTCATTTACATAGCATAGTGAAGCAGAAAGTTTCAACTGCAGGTTAACTATCATGAACAGTGAAGTGATCTGAATTTGCACACGGTAAGCAACTTTACTAAATGATATTGCTATAATACGATTTTAACCTGCATATAATAGTGTGTACAATAAAGACTTTGTACAAAATATGCTGACAAAAATGCTTTTGCATAAGGCTTTGAATGGTAAGTGATCATTTCTGTCATATCTCCTTCATTGGCAGGATTTTTAATCTATAAATATATGAGTCTCTCCTATTTTACCACTACTCATCATATTGACATTGCAAAAAAGATATTTACTCAACCTAAGAATTATGTAATGTGCGACATGTTTCTCTCAAACCAAAGCATGGTGTTAGGCAACATTGTATAATCACATGATTTCAAAAGCAGGTATTTGTCAGATTCAGCTAGAAATCATTTTCTGAAACCAAAACAAGCCTATACAGAGTCATATGACTAATGAAAAGTTTTACCAAAATATATTTTATATTTAAGCTAATAAAAAAGTTAACATTTCAAAAATGTTACACTTCAATAAACGTATTGTTAGTAAGTCAACAGCAGATAATATTTTTCAATGTATTATAGAAGGGAAAGACTACACTTCTTGGTTAGTTGTTTTGTAAACTGCCAAAAGTCTGTACTGATTTAGAGTATACACACAGAATAAACAACATATGCTAACTAAATAATATATGCCTGCTAACTGCAATCATGTTAGTCCATATTAAAAGTTTATTTCCTTATTGATTTGACAAGTTTCCACGGACAATATTTTCAATTCAAAATGGCTTTATTTACATTCTCTTTCTTAGGATAATGTTTTTTTTATTTCTTCACAGTTTACAGAGTTGTTAGTTTAGATTTCTAGCCAGAAAAAAGCTGAAAAACAGTCCTAAAAAGGCTGAAAAACGGGCCAGTGGATGGGTGGGACTTTGGCAACATTCGCACAGACATTTTCACCCACTTTTTTTGGGGGGGAAGTGTGTCTTATACACCGAAAAATAGTATCTTTTTTTAATTCTGTCAATTATGGTTTTAAAATAGCAAGTATCCAAAAAGCAACTTTTGATGTCATAGAACAGACGATAGTAAGATAATTATTGGGTTTTTATTTTTGTAAGCTGTCTGGACTCACTGAGAGTGAGCTGTAGTACCCATATCAATTTAATTAATTCAATACGTAAGTAAGTAAGTAAATAAATGTATGTCAATAATTCAGTCACTTCACTAATGGTAAAATAAGACCAATTATATGCAAGCACACACACAACTAAACACATTTATTTCTGTACACACCCCTCCGCCCCAATTTAGCATCTTTCCTATTTGTAGAAATTGCAATAAAAATAAATTTCAGTCATTATAGTTTTAAATTCTGGGGACTGTATCCAAATCTGGAATACTAGGTCAAGAAATTCTAATGAAATACTTAAAATCAGAAAAAATGAATCTAAGCCTAGTGAAACTTAAGTGGTCATAAGGCCATAATATTCTAAAGGTCATAATATTCTAAGGGCCATAATTTATAATAAATTAAATAACCCCTACCATTATTTTAGCTAATATACCATCATCACTTGATTCCATTGTAACCACTGCTTTATCGGTTTCAATTTCACATAGGGCATCTCCAACAATCACCGTTTCTCCTGTAAAATAAAAATAAAATCCAATCTTTTCAACAAATTCCATAGGTTCTAATTCACAGTTTATATTAAGTTTATAAACTATAGTTTGTAATTAAAAATAAAATCATTTCACTTAAAACACACTGAGCGTTATTAAAAACTGTAATGAACAGATACTAAATTATTTGCTTTTAGATAAAGAAAGTGCATTTCAGTACAAATACATAATAAATGGTATCAATAAGATAAATTAAGGATGAAATTAATATGGCTTGTGGCTGAGTGAAAATTTATATGGTGTCATTACCTTTATTGCTTGTGTCCATATGTAAAAAATAGTGAAAGAAGTAAAAGTGATATTGACCATTTGCTGATGTACAACCAGCTATATTAGAATTGCTTGCAAATTAAATTCAGTATGGAAAGGATAACAGATTAATTGATCTGTATAAGCCCTTTTCCAATGTATTTCTTTTCTGTTAAGACTGCAACTCTCAGAAGCCTAACTAGGAATTATGCAAGAGAAATAAAGGATGAGACTTAGTCAAAGGAAGTTTACAGAAAGAATTTTATAGCAATATCTAGGATTAAAAAGAAAAAAGTACTAATAGAGCAACTATAAGAAATAAGGCAATGGTTTCCAAGAAGAGAAGGAAACCAATTAATCCAAGAGTAAGGGTGGGGGAAGACTGAAATTTTAAGATAGGGATTATTGTCTTGTGTCAATAATGGATTCCAGGTAGTTAAGAATAAACAAAATTATCATAAGTAATAAATTGCAATCAGCTTGCAAACAGAAATTTCATGCAATCTTATGTTTTAGTATTAAAAATCTCTCTAAATAAACAGTACTCTCGTTTCTCCCTTTTTTTTCATACACTCACACAACACAAATTTAAGAAGTAATTGAAAGCTCCTAAAGGAAAGAAAAATCCTATTAGAAACATGTATTTAATTTTAGAACTTAAAAAATAGGAATTTCTATGTAAAATACTATCTTTAAAGTGGAATCATTTAGCTAGCATTTTCTTCTAAATTCAGTAACATACACCATTTCATTTCTGTGTTAATGAGTTAATTAATCCAGAATTCTTCATTAACTAAAAGTTGGTTAGACACTTTCCATTTAAAATGAACTAAACTGGATAGGTTCCTGAATGGTTCTGGAGTCAAAACAAAATGTAATATATTCAGTACTTCTTCTCTGGAAAATTCTTTGTAGTAACAAAATCTTTGTAGTAACAAAGATTTGATTCTCTGTTTTTTGACTAACATTGTATACAATGATTTTATTAAAAAAAGGAAAAGGGCATTTAATTGTCTTACTGAAAGAAACAAAACTGACCTGTCTAAGCCCTAAATTTGATTTCTCATAATTTTCCACATCAAAGACTTCATTATTGCACAATTATGTTAATAATATTAACAGCCAGGTCACTAAAATGACATATACAATTCTGACATCTATTTCCTCTTTTTATACATATGTAAAAACAAAATACAGAGAACATTGAAGGGTAATGATGTAAGTAGATCATGTTCCTTTGAAATGGCAACTGTAAACAACAGCCACTTGGAAATGTTTCAAAATCAGTATTAGATCTCTGCAGACATTTCATTTAAAAGAGATAATAAATCTGAGGGGGAAAAAGGAAGAAGACAAGGAAATAATGAGGTACTTGTCTGTTCAGTAAATCAAAAATACAATTTGGTTCATATGCTATAATCAAACCCTTACACCAGGAGATTTTAGTTACATCGGCCTTAAATACTTTTCAAGTTTTCCTTAGAACACTGCTTATGTATAAATAGAGAATGAATTCATAAGTTTTGCTTTTACATAGTTTAATTACCTTCATTTATAGCATTATCATAAATTGTTTAAATCATACATCCAACCAAACCTATAATGGCCAACACAAATTTAATAAATATATGAATTAATGGCATCTTCAAAACTCTGTAAAATTGATAAAATTATGCATACTAAATCTACAACAAATATTAAAAAAAAATCCTAAGGGAGTAGCAGCATTATGATAACCTATTTTTTATGGAAAAAACAGGAGATTATTATATTGGAAATGATAAAATATAAAATATTTCAATGTTCAAGGCAGTATTTTAATAGCCCATTTACCTTCTTTTTTCAGCCATTTCACTATATTTCCTTCTTCCATTGTAGGTGATAAAGCAGGCATAATGATTTTAATAGCAGGGATACCTGGGAGGAGAAAAAATGTATCATCATCATCATGTTTCAGTTTCATGAGAACAGCCAAGACAGTAAATCCTAATCTGTAAATCTATGCAGAGAATCAATTTGAATCATCCACTATAAAAACAACTAGACAAGTGATGCTTCCTCAAGCTGTGTACCAAATTCACAGAACTATGTGTGCTAAATGTAATTCATGGTATAATAATTCTACAAGGAACTGCTATGAAGACAATCTTAAGTGAAGGAAGAGTAACTTCAGGCCGTGAAGGAAGTTGAGCCATAAACTAACTTAGTTGATCTAATATCATATCCTTAACAGCTACTCATTGGCGATGGAAAAGATAGATTGGATGTCATATATTAAAAAGTGGAGTACAGAAATACAAAGTTAAATTCTGAAAAACAAAATCTATTCCTTGGTGGTTAGAATGAAATATTGCAGGCTATGTCGGCTGCCAGCCGGCTGCCTGTAGTTTGGCAATTCAAATCCCACCAGGCTCAAGGTTGACTCAGCCTTCCATCCTTCCGAGGTGGGCAAAATTGTTGGGGGAAATATGCTGACTCTGTAAACCACATAAAGAGGGCTGTAAAGCACTGTAAAGTGATATATAAATCTAAGTGCTATTTCTATTCCAGCAGTGTTCAAAAACTACTTATAACAATGTCATATCTGATATGAGAAAGGAAAGCAAAACATTCTCAGTCTGTCTTTGGTCTAATTGACTGGGGAGTTTGGACGACATTAGTTTTTAGTGTAATTTTGTATATTGATCCCACATTACTCTAAAGCAATGCATAAAAAATCCAAATTATACAACTCCAGAAAGAAAAACTTAGTAGTCCTTGAGTTACGAGTTACGTGGTCATCCCAACTGTAAGTCATGATGGTTGTAAATCAGGCGACTCATATGACAAGACTCAATTTTGCAATCTTTTCTGCATCATAAAATGTGATCACTTAACCGTGGCATGCTGCAAATGATCTTAAATGTGGGCCAGTTGCTGAGCACCCAAAATGCGACCATGTTTAACTGGAGGGGAGGGGAGGGGAGGGACATCCGAATTTTAATCCAGGTCATAAGTATTCCTGGGAGAGCCTCAAAACTTAAAATGGTCACTAAAGCAATCACTCATAAGTCCAGTACTACCTGTAAATGACCTGTGACATTATTTAGTAGTGTTACTCTACTAAATAAAGGATCAATGCAAATATCTAAATTACCTGTTCTAATTTGGTTCCAGGGAAAAATGTGTTGTTTTGGAATTATCAGTTTTTAGTCCTTAAGATTCCTGGGTATTCATTCATTCAGTGGAATGATGTATATTGTGCATAAAGGCTAAAGTAGGTGTATTCAGCCAAGGGCCCTAGACAGCAATATAAGAGACTGTAAATAAGTTACCTATCCTTCCTCCCCCCAATATTAGCTTGCAAAGAAATTATAGGTATGGATTAAGCAAGAAAGGTAGTTTTTGACATGAAGTTGCAAAATTGTATTGTGAAATGTGATCTCATTTTAGATGAGTAATCAGACTGTGAATGGACAGAATCTACAAAATAATAATTATTTTCAGTTATTATAAGAGACTGTAAATAAGTTACCTATCCTTCCTCCCCCCAATATTAGCTTGCAATTCTATTACAGCAGAAGAGGGTCAGAAACCGACTTCTCCTCACTGAGCATGCCCATCACAAAGAGCCCACTTCTGCCTAATGGAAAGCAGGTCTGAAGAAGAAATCTCTCTTCTTTTGCAACCATGTAGAGATCAGGGGTGTCAAACTCATGACGACATGTTGTAGTCGCATGACGTATCACAACTTTTCCCCCGTTCACTAAACTGGGGATGGAGTGGCCAGTATGTGATGCATCCAGGCCATAGGCTACAAGTTTGACACCACTGATGTAGCTCATTCTTCTCAAACATATCCATCAATCTGCATGGAATTTTTCATAGCCTACTTAAATCTGAATAACTTGTAATTGAAGTGAATACTTTATTCTTGAAAGGTGTTCCTTAAATGTTTGAGGCATAGGCTTTGATTCAAAGGTAACCTTTTACTTGAAGTGACGTCAGAATGATATACAGTCCTTTTTTCCTTAAATCTCATAACAGACATAGCTGTGATTTGTTAAAGCTTGAAAAAAGAGAGCATCAGGAAACTCCTTAACTGCACACAAAAGAACACTGAAAAAAATTTCAGAAAAAGGCAATGCTGCCAAGAATGCTGTATGATTGACAAGCTAGTTTCAGCAATACAATAACACTTTAGGCCTTGGGTGTTTAACCTTTTGGTTTGCTTTAGCAGCACTGAATGAAGAGGGAAGAGGAATTGCCTTGGGCAGTGTGTGTGTGTGTGTGTGTA
>JAEANM010013250.1:0-14481 GCA_017656035.1 Myanophis thanlyinensis | reverse complement strand
CAACACTACTTATTATATCCACCAGTTATTTGGGAACCCAGAATTTGCAGCTCCTGAAATTATCCTTGGAAATCCCGTCTCCCTGACCTCAGATGTGTGGAGCATTGGAGTGCTCACATATGTCCTCCTTAGTGGTGTGTCTCCTTTCTTGGATGAAAGTGTAGAGGAAACCTGCCTGAACATTTGTCGCTTAGACTTTAGCTTCCCAGATGACTACTTCAAAGGAGTAAGCCAGAAGGCCAAAGATTTTGTATGTTTCTTATTGCAGGATGACTCAGCCAAGCGTCCTTCTGCTGCACTGGCTCTCCAGGAGCAATGGCTGCAGCCAGGCAGTGCCAAAAGTGCTGACAGCATTGACATAGCCAGACTGACTTCATTCATTGAGCGGCGAAAACACCAGAACGATGTTCGACCCATTCGTAGCATTAAAACCTTTTTACAGAGCAGGCTCTTGCCAAAAGTTTAACCTATCTTTGATGTTCTCTCTCATTCTCTTTCACCTGTCAGTTAAACTGAGGATGAAGCTCTCCTGCCAATCAGCTGTTGACTTGAATTTGGGGTGAAGAAAATTTAAAAAACAAACAAACAATCAGCTGCTAGCATGGTTCATCGTGTGAAAATGTATTCCAAGTAAATCTGCACACGATTGTACTTGGGACTAGCAGTGTAAAACTACGTTGGGGTGGAGGACTACAACACTGTACTCTGCAAAAGGCAATGAAGAACATTACAACTTATAACAGTATTTTATTCAGGTTTCTGCAAAAAAAAAAAAACTTTTTTTAAAAAAAAAAGTCAAATGAGAATTAAAATTTTGCAAATGACCTTAACTAGAATTTTCAAGATTTTAGACAAAGGAACTATGCCTATGATCAAAGCACTGGTATTAAAAGACAAAATATGGACACTAACACTTAAAAATGATTTAATGAAATGGCTGTCCATCTGGATGGTGCCCATTTTGGACCATCTGGTTTTTGTTTTCATTTTTGACTTGGACATAGAGCTTTCCAGTTGCCTCGCCTGTGTATATCTTGCATAGCAGTGCACTGAGAACAGGCTCAGCTTTTAAGTGCATCCAACCTCAAGATTTTTGCATACAGATAGAATGAACCATTTTGCTCTGATAAAATGTAGGCCTTACTTGTAAATAGACTATTACTTGCCTTCAATCTGTGTCTCTATTTTTTGCCCTCTTTTCCTTCCTCCTAAATGGTGGTATACCACTGTGCGGGTCTTTGGTTCAGGTCAGCTTTGGCTGGACCTATCAAAAAAGGACTCCTGAGTTTGGTACAAATAGGCCAATCTCTACCATCAAGCAGGAAACAGCAGGAAGATAATACTGTAAATGCACTCACTTTTGGGATTTTTTTTTAATTTTATTTCATATCACGTGCAATGTTGTGGCTTTAACATTTTATGCAACTATTTATGAGATCTTCAGTTGTAACTGTAATAAATATATAGAAAAAAAGCACATTCATAGTACAGTGAGCTTTATGACTTTGTGCTTGGAAATTCCAGGGTCGGGGTGGGTGAAGGTTTATCAATATGTTGTAAACTAGTTGAACTTGATGCTTATCTTAAAACTTTGTTAAAAGGTCAACCTGGTTTTAAAAGATTGTAAAATTATTTTCATCTCCTGAAAAACAAACTGGATTTAAAAAATGGGGAATGTTTTATTGAAGTTTGGTTTGGTTGGTTTGTTGTTCAAAATGCCAAAGTATTATTTTTCCCCCCAAAATTAATTTCTATTTTATAGAATGTTCAGATTTGTCTACTGCTTTTTCTACAACACTAAGCAAAATTTGTGTTCTTCAAGAAAATGCTATCAAGCAACCATGGACCAGAACCTGACATCAGATGGCAAGCTCTTTATTGATATATTAAAAAGGATTAATATGTGGAATATTGAGATTAATGGTTTTCTGCGCATTAGACAAGGACATTCAGTCACATATTTCTTGTGTGTAATGAGCCTTGGGGAAAAAAATAAGCCGGCAACCCATACAAAATAGTTATAGCAATCCATCTTAAACTATCACCTGGTTATAATTTTAAGTGTTTGTGGCTCCCATTGTAAACTATTTATTTTTGTTTTGCTTTTCTTTTACTTTTGTAAAACTGTACAGAAACTTTTAAAATAAGAATTGAAATCAAAACTGGATGGGTGTACATTCATACCAACCATAACTTTTTTGTTTCTGAATTATTTTATTTCCTACTTTAGTTGAAGTTTCGCTTTATTTTGCATGTATATTTTTTGTACAGTGATGTTGCGTGTTTACACAGTATGATGTGATGTATATATTTTATTTTGCCATTAGTTATTTTTTAAAAAAATTAAACATATTTAACAAATGTGCCTGATTTTTTTATATATATCAAAGAGTTGTAGAAAATCCGAAATGTTTTAGTAGTTTTCTTTTAATTGAGAAATTACAATCAATTTAAATGTCTTGGTATAATACAAATATTAACTAACTTACACAGCTTTCCTAATTTCATCCACAATGTATGCCCGTTAAGAAGAAGCATTAGCTTAACATTCATTAGTCTTCTCCTTGGAATAATATAACAATAGTTACTGCAAAATATTGTAACTTATCAAAAGATTAGAGGAAGTATAATTAAACTGTAGAAATCTCTTGGTAATTGTGTCATCCTAATCTGTTGCATACAGAAGATTTCTTTGTATGTATACTCACCTGTTTCTATATATGTGGGTGAGTATATTTCATCTAACACATATTACACTGCTTCCCATTAAATGAAATCTTAAATAAGTTTACAAATATTTTGCATTGTAAAAGAAAAATTTCAGTAAAACATTGCTTAAAACATAAACAATTTAGGAGCATTGGGGTTTTTTTTTTGTTACCTCGTATAATTTATGGCCCAGATAAGGCTTTCGCAGCTCTTCATTTTCAATGTTTCCAGCAGTATAAATAGAAAATACATAAATCCATATAATATAAGTAAGTATATAGAACTGTATTTCTTTATATTGCGTATTGTAGCTTTGCTCTTAGAGATCATTTTTCACCAGTAACATGAGGACATTTTAAAGAACTGTTTTTGACGGTTTATTTTTTAATCACACATTAGAATAATATAAAATTCTTACACAATAGCTGTGAGCAAACATCTTCTATTGTGTTTATAACAATAAAACCTCAAGTACTAATAGGATGGTGATAATGATGATGATGCACGTACTAGTTTAGTAAGCAAAGCTAAAAGCATGAAAAGATCAAGCCTTATGTAAAGCAATCATTTTGACAGATTGATTTTTCCTTCAGCTATTATGCATATAAGTAAGTGGAGCAAGTAAGATATCTGGGAGTATACCTAGATGACAGGATAGGAGATGAAAAGGTACAGAACTAAAGGAAGGAGCTAGAATGAGCAAAGCATCTGAGAACAGACTAGAAACTTTATGGAAAGATTTAAACATTGAAGAAGCTATAGACTTGGAACTGCTGAGAAAGAATATGTGCTTTCTCTAGAGCAGCGGTCTCCAACCTTTTGGGTGCCAGGGACCAAGTTTGCAGAAGGCATATTTTTCTGTGGACTGGGAGGCATGGAATTGCACACTGCCTGGATTTTGTGCAAGCACGGATGGGGCTTCACTCGCTTGTGTGACCTTGTCCCTGGTGGTTCACGGACCAATGCTGGTCTGCAGTTGGAGACTCGCTTTACAGCACAAATTCTGGGGGGAACATGTTTCTTAGAACTGCATTGCTCTTGTCCATAAATGTTTAGATGAAGATTCACACAAGCATATCTCAAATAGCAATAGTATATACCGTAGCTGATCTGGTCTGGTTCTGAAACCAGTTCAGGCTTGGTTAGGTGAAAGCATATATTCTACAAGAAACAAGGAACACCACTCCCACATTAAATTTCAAGAAGAAATTTACTTATGTTTAAAATTCTAAAGACCAAGACAGTCTTACTCCATGTTGTAGTTCCACCATGTTTATTTCTCAAGAGCTTATTTTAGAGACAGACCTCCAAATTCTATGATCAAGAAGGAGCAAAAAAAATGCTGTTTCTACAATCGTTCTTCTTGTCCAGGAGAGCTCTAGGGTATCTTTCTCTTGGAAGCCTAGAAAACAGGAAGGGAGAATGTTTCTAGTAATTGAGAATCAGCTAGTCCTAGTTAGTACTTTAATTGTATACTTCCAGGAACTACCAAATAGAGGACCAAAGAGGTAAAAATAATTTCTCTGAAATAACCCATGGGGGAAAAATGGGATCTGTCTATACACAGATGATTTACTCTCTGGAAACAAATACTGTGGGGTAAGACACCTCTAGCACCCCTGTGTGTGTGTGTCTGAGCTTGCACTTATCTAGGGTCGAGGGGAGCTTGGTGGAATGCAGAGGTAGCTTAGGCGATTGGCTGCAGTGGTCATGGAGCAGAGTGTGGCTTGATTGCCTGGGTCAAATCACATGTGGAAGTCGATGGTGGTAGTGGGAGACACATAAACCTGGAGGCCATCTTCCACCAGAGGGTGAGTGAGCCTCTTGCCTTCCCTTATGAAAGGTTGGGTGTGAGGTTAAAAAGAGGGCAAAGCGAGAGGGAAGAAAGGTGACTCACAGTTCACACTATAGACATAATTCATTCCTTTTCCTGTCTAATACAGGACTGGAATAAATAAATACCCAGGCAACGCCAGGTTATCAGCTATAAGTTAATAAAACAAAATAATTCTTAAACATCAATTTAAAGCTTTGAATTTAAATTTACTCATTGTTTCAGTATTATTTAACTCTTCAAAGAAAATCTGAATGTTTGCCTGTTTTGAAAAAATTATGAGATCAGAGGAAAAACTTCCAAGCATAACTTCACAATGATTAAAACTTTCATTCCCATAGCAGATCTTTGCGCTTCTTCCTATAGTTATTCTGTTTGACTCTTTGGATAGTCTGATTGATCTCCTATTTCAAATTGTATCTCTAAATCCAAATTGGGGTTTATTTTTTGGTATTGTGTTGATTTATAATCAAATTATATAGATATAATTATAATTTATATAATTATATAAATAAATAATTAAAATTTCTATCTTTCTATCATCTAAGCCAGAATTCTCCAAACTTTTCAGCTTTGCGGACTGGCGAGGGGGACGGGAGGTGGTTCCATGTGAGTGGCAGGCATGCACACCAGCTGCTCATGCAAATGGAGTGCCTACACTCACCCATTGCTTTTGCAAGTGGGGATGTGCACACTCACAACTTCTGCGGCTTGGTTCCAAACAGCTCAAGGTCCGGTAGTGGGCCATGGCCTGGTGGTTGGGGATTCCTGATCTAAGCATTTATTTTTCTCCTTCATTTTTCCTTTCAGGGATGCATGGGAGAGAAGAAACAGGTGGATTCTCACAGGTTGCTTTCCCTCTGAGTGTTCACTTCTAGGAAATGCTATATTTTTTCTCCTTTTCTAACCTCTGATATTTTAACACTACTACGGTATATTGGGACTATTCTTTCAACTCTTCTTTATTATTACAGGAAGTTTCCTGTAATAAAAACCAGAAGAAAACACTTGTTTCTATTAAATATTCATTATAAATGTCCTTAACAACCCACAATTAAATATTTTATAGTTTCAATAGTTTAAGACCACATTGCAGTCATTGATTGAAAAATCCTTATTTGTGGGTTGACAATCCTCTTATACAACTGTTGAAAAGCTGCTATGCTAGTCACCCAAGCACTGATTATTAGTTTCCATTGAAATAAAATATCAAGAAAAAGTTACATTTCTAGCCCCATAATAGATAATTTCAAACAATAAAAAAGAAAATATATGTAAGGAAAATTATAGTTAATGCTTGGTTTATTTACAAATATACAAGGTGATTGTGATTGTGATTGCAAAGCATAGGATTTCAGCCCTTAGGGGAGGTACTTCTGCTGCAAATACTTTTGGTAATTTTCTATCCTCTTCCAACCAGTTTCCAACGTTCACTCAAACAGATTTATTGATTTTACAAACATATACACTGGTTTAAATGTCTTTTTTCACTCAATTTCAGTGTGAAAAAAATGAATTTCAGAGGTTGCATTTGGGCCATATTCCATGAACCAATTATGTGAGCATCCTGAATCATTCACAAGCAATTTGGTTGCTAAGGAATGTAATGAGGTCAGCATGACCCACATTTTTAACCAGGTCTTTTGAAAAGTTGATATTGTAAACTACAGGGGTAGAATAAGATGTAATAATTTATTTAATTCCTCTAAAATTTGTCTATTTTTTTCAAATATAAAGTAAGCTACAACATAAAACACATATAGTTCAAACTAAAAAAATTCCTATGCAACAAAATAAATTCACCCTACTAAAAGAGAAGGTATGATCTTTTGATTTTTCTATGTAAACTAATCACATTGTGTCTTCAATGTGTACAATGGCCCCCAAATGTGAGCACTAGAAATCAGTTCTGTGGAGAGTTTTTTTCTACAGACCAGAGGGGAAATGGTTTCATGTGCTGCCTGTATCTCGTGGATGGGGTTTCACTTGCTTGCGCTGACCAGTTCCTGGTGCCAGTAACCCAGACCGGGGGTTGGAGGTTCCTGCATTAGTAAGTGCCTGTGAGACCGAAATGGCACTAAAACCTACTTTTTCCCTGATCAAGAAATTTACTTATAATCATGTGATGATTTTTTCCAGAATTCTGATATTAATGCAGCCTTTCTCTCTGTTCCTGTACATTTATCCTTTAAATACATCGTAAGGCATTTCTTTTAAAAAGCTTTTCTTACAAGTTCTGCTATCATATAAAGAACAGTTACATGTGAAAAGAAAGTGCAGCTTCTTTATATACTTTGACAAAAAGGCCTAATGCATGAGCCAAATAAATTGGTTTAGATTGAAGATGGATTAAATTAGGTTTACTCTATGCTTAAAAAAAAAGGTTCCTTCATTATACTGTTGAGGTTGGGGTTGGGTTTTGGTTTTTTGTTTTGTTTTATTTTGTTTTGTGCATATGTATAAGCTATGAAGCTTTTTTTATGAAGCTTATCGGAAATGCTAACAGGAAGTTTTGCCTCCCTGCTATTAGTTCTATAAAGATTAGCAATTTCTGAAAACATATTTTGCTGCAACCAGCAACTAAATAAGGAGAAGTAGAAATTCTATCTGAAAAAGTTTTTTTCAAGACTCTGAAATAAATAATATTAATCAACCAGACAAGCAAGGAAATGAGATATCATGGAGCTGATGAATTTGAGACTGTTAATTCAAAAGGGAGAAGTGAGTTTCTAAAGCTGAAATGAAATTTATATACGAGAGAAAAGAGTCCTTTTCAGTACTTTTAAAGCTGAAACAAAGACTTTAAAATTAAACTACAGGTAGACCTTGTTTAGTGACCACAATTGAGATTAGCAATTTAGTTGTTAAACAAAACAGTCACTAAATCTCAACTGTGCTTACAAGCTTTCTTCAGCTTTCCTTTGCTAGACCTGCAAAGTTCTTAAATGTGAGAACTGATCATAAAATTACTTTTTTCATCACTGTTGTAACTGTGAACAGTTACTGTATGAGGCAGTCACCAAGCCAGGTCTATATGCATATGTAACCTTTACATAAATCTTTGCAAAGAAGTATGTTACAATCTTACACTCTGCATAAAAATAGGAATTTTGTTTAGACATTATGGTGTTATTTTTCTCTCAATGCAAAAGTCAACTGTCATGTGACCATATTCTAGAGAAATTAGAGAAGTTTTTGGCTACAGGAAGATGAATTTGCTGGACGTTAACCTTCAGTATGAGAAGACATTGCTGATCTTGCATCACCTAGCTCAGAAACTTTATAAAGAGCTGATTTCCAGTGTTGTATAAGCAAATAATTGGAGATAATGATTGTATCATCCTATGATAGTTTCCTGTGAGGTGTTTGGGGTGTATGAATTAAATGAAAAATAAGCTGTTGAAAAAACATTCTTTTGAATATTTTCTACTGAAAATCAATTCAAATATTCAACCAAATCAAGGAGTAAAGTTTCTAAGTAATTGCCTGACCACTTCAGGTAAGCTTTATGTTTAGTTTCCCAACAAAAAGACTAAAAAAATCTGATGTATGTGTTGAATACTATCACATCTGAGAGAACTTTGTGTTTTCTGTTTTCTGAAATAAGCTGCCTTTTTAGTTGCACTCATAATTTAGAAGCTCCTCTCAAAGAAAGCTCATCAAACTCAATTTGTAATAATGTATATTTAGCTGTTTGGCCGGTATTTGGAATAAGTGGCATTGTTGCTATATTGTTGCACATATTGTTTTTAACTATTTTGTTTTCATGTAAATCATTTTTGTGAGGAAAACTGTCTTTTTAATTCCCCATGTGAGTAAAACTAGATTAAATGAATTTTACAATATATTGCACTAGTCTCAAAAATTCATTTTGATTTTGCAGACAGAATTCATATTAGGCAAAAGACAGGCTTTTTGTTCAAATATTACATTGAAAATTTATCTTGATCTGAAGTCTGCAACTAATTTGCATATTTTGATTATGTATTTGTAAGTAATAGTTTCATGGTATCTATCATACTACTATTGGAGACACTGGTTTCAGTCCAAATTAACTGTTTGCTCAAGGAGTATTGCTTTCTATTTTCTGCATATATGCTCAGGGTTAAAATTTAACTAGTCTCTGGACTACAGTGGCTTCATAAAAATTGATAATTATTTATCTGAAGTAAGCCTGAATCATTTGAGTTAAAAATCACTTTTACAGCAATAGCATTGTTTGCAACTGTAAATTTTTTAGGAATAGCATTCCCCAACTGAAGACAAGGCTGCCTGGGAATTACAGGTAGCCCTCAACGTACAACCAGTCACTTAACAACTGGTCAAAGTTACAATGGGCCCTAAAAAGAGACATATGATCCCTATTTAAAGTTCAGCCCTTCTCCAGTAATTTAACTGCATTTTGGGCACTTGGCAACTGCCCCACATTTACAGCTGTTTGCATCATTGTGGTCACATGATCACAATTTATGATGTTCTACCTAGAAACCAACCTTTATTTCCATTTTCTGGGGTGGGGGGGAGAGTAAACAATCAGTTTGCTTAACAACCACAGATTCACTTAATAACCATGGTGATTTATTTAATTACTGCCGCAAAAAGGTTATAAAATCATGCAATCATGTGATGACCAGTTCTATGACATAAGTCAAGGACTTCCTGTATAGCAGTTATAATAAATTAACATTTCCTGAGGATACTGTATAAGGCTGACTAAATTTTACTAACCTGGCAATAATTATAGCAAAATAATCAATAATCTACCACTGATTCTGGCAATGACAAATTAAAGGTGAGGCTCTGTGGAAACATGAAAATGGCCAGATTCAAAAGTCAGGCATGGTGGCAGATGTAATGTATCCTCATATCATGGAAATGATCAATAGCATGTAACTGTGGGTGGCAGGGAGAACTATCTTGCTTGATCAAATGAAAATCTGTGCAATCTAGCACTCAGTTTCAGTAGTGTCGCTCATAACATTTCTCAGAAATTCACAAGCATCTTAAACAAATTAAATGTCCGTTAGTGTCATTTTTGTTCATAGGCTTGTTAATAACCATTGGCAGATGCATTTTCCATGAATCCAGCAGACTAACCTGCAAGGGAAGCTTCAAATCTCTATGTGGGTAGAAGAGTACAGGTAGTCCTTGACTTATGACCATAATTGTGTCCAAAATTTCTGTTGCTAAGTGAAGCATTCAAGTAAGTTTTGCTCCATTTTACAACTTTTCTTGCCACATTTGTAAAGGGAATCACTGCAGTTGTTAAGTGAGTAACATAGTTGTTAAGTGAACCTGGCTTCCCCATTGACTTTGCTTGTCAGAAGGTTGAAAAAGGTGATCGCATGACCCCCCAGGATGCTGCAACAGTCATAAGTATGAATCAGTTGCCAAGCATCTGAGCTTTGATCATATGACCATGGGGATGCTGCAATGGTTGTAAGTGTAAAAAATTGTCATAAGTAATTTTTTTCAGTGCTATTGTAACTTTGAACAGTCCTTACACAAATGGTTATAAATCAAGGACTATCTGTAATTGCATTTATGCATATTGTCTATCCCTTCTATTTACAGGACTACCTGCAGAGTGAATGACTTTTCTAATCCTCATTTCTGAGTTTAGTTTACTTCAGAAGGATTAGTATTGGTGATTAACTTCTGTATATGTGCTTGCATGTCAGATGTATGTTAGATATAATGCAAAGCACAGCATTAGATACTGCAAAGAAACTTAAGAGCTATATTTTAAAAACATGCAAGTTAACAGACATTTCAATTCTCTCACTCCACTTTTTGATGTCCTTCTGAAAAAACCTCGCCAAGAAAACTGCAAGGATTTTTTCAGACACTCCCCAAAAGTCAACAAGGACTTAAAGGACTTTAAAGACTTAAAAGGACTGTAAGAATAAGTATTCAATAGCAAAGCATACTTTGAGTTCTTCATTATTGTCTGCATTGCTTATAGCGAGTTACTGGCTCAAAGTACTTGGTGGGGAGGGGGGGGATCCACAAAATTCTGCTCATTTGCAAGGACTCTTCCCGGTGGAATTACAAACCCTGATCAGATGTCTTCAAGTTGCTACCAGGATCTCTCTGAGATGCTTATTCGCCAAGCTTTATTGGGCTAAAATAAGCTTTTCTGAGGGGGTTCGTTCCACCCACCCCTCTGCTCTCTCCTATGCTTACTGCATACCTGAGAAAACTGAGCATGTACCACAAGGCAATCTATTTTGAACTATTTCTTTATACAGGTAGTCCTTGATTTACGATTGCAATAGAGCCCGGAATTTATGTTGCTAAGTAAGAAATTTCTTAAGTGAGCTTTCTCCCATTTTATCACTTTTCTTGCCACATTTGTTAAGTGAATCACTGCCATTGTTAAATTAGTAACATGGTTATTAAGTGAATCCAGCTTCCCCCATGACTTTGCTTGTCAGAAGGTCGCAAAAGTTGGGTCACATGACACCAGGACGTTACAACCGTAATAAATATGAACCAGTTGTTAAGCATCCAATGTATTTCATGTAACCTCGGGGATGCTGCAACATCAGCATTCACAAGTGTGAAAAACGGTCATAAAGCGCTGTTGTAGTGCTCCAGTGCGGTTGTAACTTCGAACTGTCACTAAACGAACTGTTGTAAGTCGAGGACTACCCGTATTTGGAAACGCGTTTTAAAATCTGGATTCAGTATACAATAGGAAGGATGTTTGGTAAAAATGATAAAACAAATTCGCCCAGGGCAGTTTCCATCCTTTCGGACGGGGCTCCGGAGAGCACCACCTTTGTTTTTCAAAAAGGAAAAAACCGCAGGCCGCTTCGCTTTCAGAGCAACCCGCCCTTTCTCACACCGGGGACAGGCGAGAAAGGCGTGGCCGCTGTGGCGCTGCCTGTCAGCCAGAGGGCGGAGGCCGCTGCCTGCCGCCTTCGCCTTCCCCAACTTCGCCCAGCGCTCCTCAGCCACCGCCCGTGTAGCAGCGGTAGGCGAGAAGCGGCCAGGCTCAGCCGCGGAGTGGGTAAGCAACCGGCTCTTCGTGGGCAGCCTTCTCCCGGCCCTCAACAGGCCAAGCCAGAGGGGGAAAGCGCGGTCGAGGCACCAGGCGAAGCCACTCTTCGCTTGGCGCCCTTTGGGAGGAAGGAGAGAGGGGTGGGGTGGGGTGGGGTGGGGTGGCGGCGGTATAGTGGAGTCGGTGCTCTGCCCCTTCGTCCCCTTCTCCCTCCTGCTTCGCGCTCCGAGTTCACTCTGGCAAGACTCCCCCGTTTTATAGCAGGCACCCTTCGGTCCCCCTTTCAGGGTCAGCTCTTCTGATCAAGGTCTTCGGCTCTCTCTCCCAATACGCAGGTTGCGCCTTTGGCGGCGTTGCGCGTGTATATGGATGGCGGGCTTGGGTTTGGCGGGAGAGGATTGCTCCGTACCACGGTTCTTCTGACTTTCTTCGGTGACTTCGCAAATGCCTTCTTTCCGAAGCCCGGGGGTGAGGGGGGAACGGTTTGCAGAGTCTCATAACCGTGGATAGAGAAGGAGAGGAAGTTGGCTTTGCAGAGCGAGCTGAAAGGCTGTGGTCGGGGCTTCGTGATTGAATGCCACGATAAGTTCCATATATGTGAAAAAACAACATAGATAAACTCTCCCCCAAGCCCACGTAGAAGAAAAATACCAAGGCTGCTGCTAATGTATGTGATAATGCCTCACCTTTGCACCCCTCAGCTACACCAGTGCCTGTGCCCCATCTGAACCTACCAACGAATGTATGGTTCTGCAGGGTACAAATTTGGCAGCAGGAAGTTTATCTCTGGTTTAGAACAGATTCCCATAAAGAAAAGCCCTCAAGGTTCCCAATAGGAACCATGGAACAGACTGGGCAAGGGAAGGCTATTCTAATGCAGCATAGGAATTTTTACTTCTACTGGTAAGATAAAGCTCTTCCATGAAAAAGTTTGCATTAATCGATAGGAGTGGGCATTGGCATCAGCTATGATAGTTTTTAAAAAATGTTTTTTTCAGTCATTTTTAGAGTTGAAAGGAGTCTGATTGTGTGTGTGTGAGAGAGAGAGAATGGGGAAGAAGGGAGAGAATAGTACAGATAGCATCAGTATTCTTGGGCTTTAGGATAGGATAGGATAAAATAGGATTATTGTCATTATTTTTCTGTGTGCACGCTGGCACATATTAAAAATGAAGTTCTGTGCTTCTGTTCTACAGAGGGAAACTCACAGTTCAAATATTGATCAGTGTGAATTGATTTGAAACTTTTTTATCAATATACAAGGAGAGATTTTTTTTTTCTTTAGCCTAGGATAGTGGAAGATGTGCTGAGTTCAAGCAAAAGAATTATAAAATCTGGCCTCCTGCTTTTATAAGATATTTGAGATGGATTTCTTAAGGCCAGGATAGATTTAGAACATGAGGCTACTTTGTAACACAAAATTGCTAGGTGCCACACTCCTTTTCCAATCACAAGTGAATTGTACATTCTTTCTGGATACTTTTTTTGACATTCGTCCTTGCTTTGATTTCTCTTCTTTCCTCTCCCCATTCTCAACAATCTTTTGCTCATATTTTGTCCACTGGCCATTGTACCGCAGGCTAATTCTGCTGACTGCCAGCTGCCTGTAGTTCGGCAGTTCAATTCTCACCAGCTCAAGGTTGACTCGGCCTTCTATCCTTCCGAGGTTGGTAAAATGAGGGCCCAGATTGTTGGGGGCAATATGCTAACTCTATAAATGCCTTACAGAGGGCTATAAATCATTGTGAAGTAGTATATAAGTCTAAGTGCTATTGCTGTTTAGTCTCCAGGGTCAACTGCCTCTCTTCCTCTTTAGATTTGGTTGTTTGAAACATATGCATTTCTGCAAACCTTAAAATCCCTGCAAGCCTGTTGACTGATGTCATTTACATGAGAATCCATGTTTGAGAATTCTGTATTGAATACATATGCAAAGAAGCCTTGTAAGGAGTGCATCCTTAATCTAGCTAGGTTATCAGTCTCTATTCTGGTAGCAGAATGGATTCCTAGAGACCCATAGAGCTAGTTGGGAAATTGAACTGCAAGTGCTGAGGATTAAAATGGAGCTGTTTACATGCAACCATGATTACATGGCCATGGAGCTGCAGAACCTCCATGTGAAAATTCAAACATTTTCTTCAAAGTTTTGCCTTAATTCTGTTCTTTTCTTGGTGTTTTGTAAAGAAAAAGCTTTACAGCATTCTTCAGATGTAATTGTCTCTTGGCATTAGCTAGTATTCATGTGCTGTTGAAGAAAGGAAATGTTTTCCATCAAGAAAATATTGAGGTTGAAGTTGCAAAGCAAAACAGCTTTTGAGGCCTGTGGATGCTGAGCTGCAAGTTTGAAGTAGCTGTGCAGTTTTTAACAAAACCACACTGGTATGGGTGTAGCATGCAAATAACAAAGAAATTAAATCAGCTGTTGGTTCTGTTCCTTGTTTCTGAAATTCTGAATCCAAAGTCCAGGCTCATGTACAATTCTTTTTCAGTCCCTTTTTTTCTTTGAGAGATGTATTTCATGCTAATTAAGTGTGGGTGGATATTATTACAGTAAAGCAGAGTGTGATCAAACTGATCAAAAGTACAGTATCAGACTGGAGTGAGATATTCAAAAGGATACCATCATATTCAGTCATGGACTCTATATCTTTCTATTAGATACTTGTATGGAGAGGTTGTTAGAAGAAATATCCATATGGATTCAGTTCCAAGTGGGGAGAAAGACATTGGAAACATGGAGACTGCTTGGAAGGATGGTTTATTGCAGGGGTCCTCAAACTTTTTAAACAGGGGGCCAGTTCACGGTCCCTCGGACCGTTGGAGGACCAGACTATAGTTAAAAAAAAACTATGAAGAAATTCCTATGCACTATATGTATTAAAAAAAACACATTACAGGTAGTCTTTAACCTACGACCAAAATTGAGCCCAAA
>JAEANM010013249.1:0-14481 GCA_017656035.1 Myanophis thanlyinensis | reverse complement strand
TGACTTCCCTAGGACAAAGGTCTTCCTTGATAACAACCGCAACCCCACCACCCCTCCCTTGGGCCCGTGGCTGATGAAATCTAAACATCTCCAGGTTTGTTTGTTTTTTAAAAACTAGATCTAACAAAGGATCATGCTCAGTTTAGAAGAGATAATTCCATATTCTTTCTGCCACAAATTTTAATTTGTATTTCCATTAGGATCTCATAACAATGTGTGCTTTCTGTAAATTTTGTCATGCTCACCTTCTCGACGTCCATTGCGTAGACACTTGACTTTTGGGATTCTGGTAAGTAGCTGGCAGTCTTCAGCTAAAGAAAAAAAGGGAGGGAGAGTCCAGTTGGCTGAAATGCCTGGTTCATTTGGCACAGACAGAAAGCTGAAATTAATTTGTCCCATGTTCACAGAACAAGTTAACATTTTGTTTTCAATTATGCTATCAATCAATCTGGTGATTCCAGAGCAAATAATTCTGTTGCTTAAAGTATCTCTGATAGGTTTCATTTAACCTGTCATCTCCTTTCTTCATGACCAATCTCTTTGAGACAGTAAGGCAGACTCCATATATTATATTACAACTGTGTGTAAGTATAAAAAGATGCCTAACAGCTATCATAAAGTGTTATTATCAGTACAAGTGAATGAGAAGAAGGTACTTAAATCTTTCCCTTGCCAACCAATTTTCACCAGCATTTCCCTTTCATTATGGTGTTTTTATTCCTCTGGGGTTATACTTGTAAGATAAGAAATGTCCAGTTCATTAAATGCACCTGGAAAAATGATGAAAGATTCAGAGCAAAATCAACTGGGGGGGGGGGGAATTAATACTTCTCCTTTCATATTTTCTCTGATACAATTCAGCCTTGATTGTCAGTGCCTTGCAAAGCTTATATTGCTCTGTAAGATGATAGCTACTAGATGATACTATTATGCATTGTTTGATGTCAGACATCTTTGATCTGCAGTGGGCAGCCTGCTATCTCAGGGCTTCAGGCGATCCCAAATTCTCCTTACTGAGGACTTAGAGCTCATCTGACTGTTTAAAACCAATGACACAGTTTCCTACCATTTTATTAGCACTTTGTCAATCATAATATAGGCTGATCTCAAATACTTGCTTCCACCACATTGCAGTCCATGGCCTCTTTAAAAATGCAAAACGTAGCCCTTAACTACAAAAAGATTGTCCACCTCTAATTTAGAATACAAAATCATGTTACTTTTTAAAAAAATATATGTTTCACAAAGCACACCAATTCCTTAATGCGTAAAGGTCATTTGTAATGAGCTGATTAATTCCCTTCCTTTTTTTTCCTCCAGTCATCTTCAAACTTAAAAAGAAGCACTCTGAAAAAGAAGGAAGAAAGAAGGGCTGGAGAAAATCAAGTGATGGAAGAAATATTCAAGTTCCTGCCCCAATCTCTTATGTTGCCCTTTGTAATTGTCAGCAAGATCGCTGTGTTAGAAATTTGGTGTTTGCTCCATATAAGTTACTCTGCCTCTTGAAATTCTTCCAAATTGAAAGAACATCAAGTTGGACTGAACAAGAGAAGAGTCAGCAAAAGAATCCAATAGCAAGATGTGCTAGCCAATATCAATCTGTAGCTTTTTGACACTATGGAAACAGGTTTTCATTACATATTTCAGTTGCAGGACATTGTGAAGATGATGTAACTGATGGGAAAAGAAGAATACAGACTCAGCCCTCATCTACCACCATTTAAAGCTAATAAATGGGAAGAAACAAAATATATCTGTGATTGCATGGCCAGTACTAATTAACAAGGCTTTAATTACTTGAGAAAGAAACTGAAACAAGAAGAAGAAAATTTAGAAGGCTGGAAGAAAGTGTGAACTAGCACATAGTGTGAAAACAGTGCACATACCATGAACCATAACAATATAAAAAGATAGCATGTTCTTTTCACCATCATAGCTAGCAATAGCATTTTTTAAGCAACAAAAAAGAAACTGCTTGGCAATTTTACAGCACTCTTTATAAGAACTGCTCAGATTTACATGCTTTTGCAGGAGATAGATAAATGCACATAGAAAGTTCTAGGAAAATGGAAGGAGAGAGGTATCAGTTATTTTATTTTCCCCTTTTTCCCAAAAAATGAGGTTTGAAAGGATATTGTTGCTTCAGAACCTGGAGAAACCTAAGATTTGGTAGTGATTGATGGTTTTTGCATTCTTTTGTTGGTCAAGTGGAGATAGAGTGAAAGAGAATGCACACACTGATTGGCTCATGTTGTCTCTTTTCTGTTTTCCAAGGTCTGCAGAAATGAAAATAATCACAAATTTTAAAATGGCTTTTCACCATCATAGCCAGCAATAGTGAGGGAGGGATTATGGAGCAGAATCAGTGTTATCTGTCTCTGTCTTAGACACACAATTTTTTATTTGTAAAGGACAATGAAGCATCAGGTAAGTGATTGCTGAGTAATCTGTGGTAATATTCTACATCCCAATACACAATGCACACAATAGAATTGGAAGATGACTCTTAACATCATGGATTAGCTTTTTCGGTTTCATTCCAAATTCACTGGATTGTTCTTTTGTCTCCCTTTCAGCTGGCTCAGCCTGAATTACTCTATGAAGCTAGGGTATTGGAAATAAGACAGACTCACTATCACAGAGAATGAATTCAACATTCTGTATGTTTGTCTCTAGATCAAAAAATATCAGATGAATCTTGTTTTCTCATGTTGATCTCTCATAATCTCCCAGCACTAGCCACAGGTGCATGCTCTGTTCTTTTCTATATATAAAAGCGAAATACCACTCACTCATCACGAAATCTCCAGAACTAGAAAGTCTACAAACTTGAAATTTGGCACATATGTTCCTCTTGGCTTCTAGGTGCTTGCTAAAAAAGGATTTTTCAAAATGACCATCAGATCATTAGTATTTCTTATACAGTATAATTAACACACTCTGATACTAAGGAGTTAGACATTCTACTCCCCCTCCACACCTGAAAAGAAGTGACAGTTCCAACTGTCAGTTGCCTCACATTCCATTATCATAGTTCAAACTGGCAGACATTCCATTCCTTCACTCAGGAGCAGTCTGGGGCTCCTTACAGTACTAAATGTTGCTACTTCACCATTTTTGTCTACTCCTTCCACCTATGGAACTGCTTCTGAACTCAAGGCAATAGGAGAAATATTCCCTTAAGAGTTTCAATCACCAACCACCACTGAGCAAACGGAATGTGAATCAAATTTCTCCTGGATAGTGTGCCAGCCCCAAATCACTTGTTACACTGACCTCCTCAGTTCAGATAAATCTGTTCTTTCTACTGTAACACCAGTTAAAGGGAAAAGATGGAAAAAACACAGGAAAAGATTTACAGATGTGACTAGGAAAACACAAGTAAAGGAAGCTGCAAAAAAGTATCATCAAACTCATCCTCAAGTCAATAGACTGTAAAAAATTATGCATCTAATAACCCCCACGTTAATCAGGCAGCTATAGCTAAATACAATAAAAAGATATCACAAATTAGATCAATGCCTTGGACTAATAAATATTTGTCTGGTTTTAAATATGAACCTCAGATTGATTACTCCGAGGAAGAGGTTGTTGATCTCGTCCCTCGGTTACCCTGCTCCTTGTGCCATGCCCTGAAGTGGTAGGATGAGATTCCTGGGATGTGCCGCAGTGGCGGTAAAGTGCAGCTCCCTCCTCTTGAGCCCTACCCTGAACCCTTACACAGCCTTCTCATCCACCAGCATCCAATGGCAGAGCACTTTCTTTCTGCTTCCCAGAAATACAACAGATGCTTCCCAATGATATCTTTTAGAACCAGAGAGGTGAAGGAGGGAAATTTTATGCCAACATTCAAAGTTCAGGGGCAGGTCTACCACAGGATAGGGAGTATCATGGCGGGGCCTCAGTAGCAGCCTTCATTTCTTCAGTTATACTTTGTTGGTGACGATGACAATAAGAGGGACATCCATTGTGGAATCACATAGTTTCATTGTGAAGCACGGGTATCCAGCTAGTATTTTATAAAACTGTTTATACCATCTTTGTACAACCTTAATATCCTGCAAAACTACAAAGGCCACGGGCAAAGTACTTTACTTTGCAACTATCTCCTACAGTTCCCACTGTCTGAAATGTTATCTTGACTATGTTATTCTCAACAGTACTCAGCTGAGATCCCACTTCACTGATAACCTAACAATTCCTGAAGAACCTATGTTGAAAGTCAACAGAGAAAGTGAAAAATAGGAAGGCTTGTTCAGCATCTGTTTAGATAAGATGCTTTATAAATAATGACATCATTTATCCAGTGACTACTGTATGTCTGAAACAATGAGACATCCTTGGATGGTAAACAATGCAGCAACATGCAACAAGAAAATGAAGATTTCAGATAAGAAATCTGATGAGACATTTTCTGACATTCTATAATAAATGAGGGAAGTGAAAAGAGTTCTTCAAGCCTCTTGAGAAATACCTTGTTTTATCGTACACCCAAAGAAGTAAAAAAAGACGTGATTTAAAATGTGAAGTCCAAAGTGAGAGAGAACAAATAGATTCTTGCCCTAACTTTTCACATGAGAAAGAAAAATGGATTAGATGTGGAAGGCAAGGGTGTTTTTACTGCTGAGTCTCTCATTCTGCTATGTTGTCTTACAGCTGAATTCAAGAGTGATGCAAGATGGATACTCTCAGCTATCTACTTATTGCTTTCTCATGATTTGTAAAGGAATTGGAACCATGTGAGTTGAATATATCTACTTTGTATTTACATTCTATAATAAACTGTTCTTCATCTAGACACCCTCAGGCAAGTGCACATATTTTTAAAAAGAATTTGTTTTGATTTTACCTTTTAATCCCAAATTGTTAGCCTTGTCTTGCTCCCAACCACTGATGACGTACCATGCATATTTCAAAATATTGGCTATGCATCTCTTTTGATTTAATTTCATTTTAAATTTGTAAAATTAACAGATGGAAATGAAACATATCATGGTGATAACACAATAAAAAAGAATGCTAATAAGCTGGGAAAAAAACAAAAAAGAGGAAAAAATCTGTATAAAAAAGTCTAACCTCTACAATTGTATTAAATCTAAACCAAGCATAATGCCCCATCTTCTCCTTTCTATCATTTAAAGGCATTTCAGAGATTAATGGAGAACACATTTCTTGAATCCATTCTAGTATTACTTTCTTCCCATCTACATAAAATAATTCTTAAGTTCATAACCCTTTTCACAGTGGTAGCCTTACCTTTCCATAATTCTTCAAATCAATGAGCTCCCAGGTCTTACACACAGCAACCATAGCACAATGTGTTTTTAAATCAGGCACAGAGACATTTAATAATAGGGCAAGCCAGAGGTGAAATTCAACCAGTTCTAGCCTGTTTTCTAGAACCAGTAGTAAATTTCTAAGCAGTTCAGTTGTTAGAAGAAATCTCCCTTTCCCCCCACTTTACAGGGTTAATCCACCAAGCCACGCCCACCAAGCCATGCTCACAGAACTGGTAGTAAAAAAAATTGAATTCCACCTCTGGAATGGCAAGCCATTCCCCACACCCATCTGAATTTGTTAAGATATTACTGTATGGAAAGGGAGCATTTATTCCATTCCATCCATGGAATGCCAAGGAATTCCCAAAGAGAATGCCTTTTTCTACTAAAATATTTTTTAATAAGAAGAAATGCTCACAATACAACTTTTGCTTTCACAATTATTGAGGGTTTGGCAATGGGTGATTTTCATCCAAAAAGGGGAGGAATGAGTTAATGTTCTTTATCATGCAGGGATTGGGATAACCTGAACCCTAGGATTCTAACAAAAATAATCATGCTCCCTGCCCCAAGCTGCTATATGGGTTTTTAAAAAATTGCAGATGCGATTGTTAATAATATCTTCAATATCTCACTGAATTTGGTTCTCAAAATAGTTTTAATCAGCTGAGGTTCTAAATTATTTTAGCCACATATTCTAATATTTAGGGGAAACCTACTAAAAAGTCCATCTGCAATGCGGGAGTAAGCATTATGCTCTTGCTCAAAGATCCTGGTGGAAGGATAATGAATTTTGCAATAGAATTCTACTTTATTGCTCTGGGATAATTCTGCTCTATAAAAACCTCAGTAAGAACAACTCTCATCTACAAGAAGCACAATATAGCATGCATTATCTTCTTTGTTTTAAGCTTATGTGATTGGGAATTCTAGCTGTGCACGCTACTTGCTATCCTTATGATTATGGCCCTCAATTGATAGTTAATGAAATCTAATAGAACAGTCTAATTTTATGGTTAGGATTGCCTCCCTGAAAAGGTATGGAAAAATGCCATTTTTTTTCTTTATTTTTTCCTTACACAGCTGTCCCCCACTCACCCAAAACAAAACAAAAATTCTTTCCCAATTAGTTCTTTCTTCCCCCAAAATAAAAATGAGAGGAATCATAAGGAAGGAAGGAAGGAAGGAAGGAAGGAAGGAAGGAAGGAAGGAAGGAAGGAAGGAAACATAACACAAAGAAAAAAAGTAATACTTACGATCCAAGCTGAAATCATCCACTAAAATTATTTCCTGAATCAGGTTTATAGGAGTGCGATTTAGAACACTGTAAAAATAATAAAAACATCAGCAATAACTAAATCCAACATTAATTGAAAATACATTTTCCATACATTGACTGCTCTCAGTTTACCATTAAGATTTTCTTCCCAAAACAGTTATTTCCAAAACACAGTAAGAGTCAAAAATGGCAACCTAGATGAGACAGCTTACATAGCTGGGATCATATGTACAGTACTGTTTTAAATGCCTACCTTTAAATTTATATTAGTTACAGTCTTAGATAAACAATTAGTTAAAATCTTAGATAAACAATTAAAAACTAGCTTTGAGGAAATCTGGTGTGAAGTCTGCCTATGAAAAAGTTAGGCACTGATGAGCTTTTTCTATCCAGAAATCTGTGGGTGGAAATAAAGCCTGTGGAACATGCTCCACTTTATACCTAATTTTTGTTTAATAGGAGGAATTAAATGAAAGAGAGAGGGAGATCTGTGAGCAGTGGTTGTAAAATAGATGTATAGAAAAGGAAACCCGTTTAGTTACTCATGCATTCATCATGCTAATGTACTACACTGTAACTCAGTGTAAATAGCAGCCTCAGTGTCACATTCCATTTCTTAACTCAAATTATTGCTTTTTATCACATTATTAGATTCCAGGCTTGTATGCTAACTAAGAATACAAAGTTGGCTAGATTTATCTACACTGCTACTTATTTTATTCCAGACCCCGCTAGCAAAGTCTTTCCATTCTCTGTCAGGATATTGGATTTAAGAGTCGAACAAGTAGAAAGGCTGATGTAATTGTAACAGGAAGCTGATGTAACAGTAACAGGAAGTTGATGCAAGAATGACTCAGCTATTTGGTATTGCTTTTTTAAGAAGGGGTCCACAGAAGTTATTAAGAGTGGTTATATAAGGAAGCCATTAGAGGGCGTTCCTTCCTTGTTTGCTTACTCATTCCTTGCTGTTTATTCATTGTGATCAGTTTACAGAGCAGAATTCTCCATGAAGTATTAAGATATTTGCTGCCACATGTATTGTATATATTCTGTAGATAAACCAATGTTTAATGTCTAAGTCTCTGTGTGATGTGTTGTGGCTCCTGGGTTCTCTTATAAAAGTAGTCATGCTGAGAAAAACTCTGATAACACTGCAAACAATCTGCCATTCTCCAAATATGTTGGGTTGCAATTTCCATTATCTCCAGCTTGTACAGCCATTGCTATTTGGTCTAGCACAATGAGAGTTATAGTCGATCTAGAGGCATCCACCAGGAGGGTTATTTAAAAAAAGCCAAATGGAGCCGATGACAGTGAAAAACACTATTGAAGAGACACTCTAAAGATACTCAAGCATGTTTAGTTCTGATAATAATCCTTTGTGTAATCCTTACAAGCTTCATCTTGCTTGTCTATATCCTGCTATCGATCTCCTCTATCTATATACTACTAATATTCTCATTGTTATAACCTTTAATTGAGTGAAATGGTGCATCATGGAACAACAACCAAGGTACCTCAAATGGGCTAAGTTACAAAATGGGTCCAAAACCCAGGACTCATGACTCCTGAAGGAATGAAATTTGGCAATATCACTTACTCCTGCAATCCCCATGTATTCTTCTTCACCTGTGCCACCTCTCCACAGACTATTTGGTCTGTGCAGTTCTTCTTACAAATCTCCATGACAAACATGCACCCTTCTTAACCAGTGCTGCATCACTGTGTACCCTATTCAACATATGCACCCACCTGTATGCTTTGCATTTACTGTACCTTACCTGGCACTGGTCTTGCAATTTCTTGCTGGCTTTGCCATTGACTTTCTTCCTGCAAGCTTCACACACACAAAGGAAATGGGAAATCCAGCAAGAATTCAAAAGAAATGGGGGGGGAGGGAAAGGGAAAGGGAAAGGGACAGGGAAAGGGAAAGGGACAGGGAAAGGGAAAGGGAAAGAAAGGAACATTCCTGATGTTCCTTGCCAGCTTCCTACAAGGAAACTCAATGGTGAAGCTGGCAGGAAATCAAAAGTTGTTCCCACTTTCACTGCTTTTTTACCCATGGTCATTCTGTTTCTTTATTTAAATAAAGTAAGGAAATATTTCTAAAACAATGACCCAATGGGTCACAGGTTATCTAGTTTCTTATAAAATCTACAGTATCTACAGTCACCAATGTATTAGTAGTGTGGAAAGGAAATCATATCCTCTCACCATGCAGTAGACAGAGCAAAAGGTTAAAAATTACAGGAATGGGCCCAATGCCAAGATTAAACTGTAGCAGGAGGTGCCAATCCACTTGATTGAATATGCCTTCCAGACTGAGTTTAGCCATCAGGTATTCATGATTAAATAAGATCCTTTCCTCAAAGAGGTTGCCATTTCCATCAGCAATGCTAAACAAGAACCACAACTCAACAGGGTATCTGACTTCAGAGTGCTTCCTCTTGGAACCCTGGCTAAATTCACTTTCTTGGAATTCCTAAGGAGCTGCTTTTCTACACTTTCAAGGAACAAAAAAAAAACACCTTTTTTGGGAGAAGCTCAAAGGGGAGGCTGCGGAGTTCTAGAGTGATAAGTGACAAATGAGAGACCATTTGCACAAATTATTTGACTGTTTCATTGGCAAGCCTAAACTTACATACCCCTCTCGTGAGAATATAATTGAATCTTACTTGTCTTCTCAAAGACATCTTTAAAGCAAATTCTCTTGTATAATAGTGAATAATTTCAATTTATTTATTTGGTCAATGATCAGCAATATCAAACAGCAAAACAAGTAATAAAAAACAGGAAACACAATCAGAATCAAGAAAAAGAAGCAGATGACCAGCTATAATACTGAATAGGAATTGGTAGAAAAAAATGCAGGACAATTTTTCTGCACAGCATTATTTGAACTAATGTATATACTAGCCTGCCTGGTTTCTCTGATTTCAGAACCACCATGAGGGAGTTCTTTCTTTTGAACTTTTTCAAATTAGAAAGTGCTGGACACCTAGCAGAACTATAAAGTTGGAATGGGTAAAAACGACTCTTCCAAAACACTCATATCTTTTGAACGAGTCTAAAACATTCTGTCAATATTAAATATTATCATGAAGCCTTACCTTCCCTGAGACACCCAAGACACAGCATTGCAGGCTGAAGTATAGATACTGTATATCTTGTGACAAAATGAACACAGTGCACATCAAAGCTATGCCATACAAAATGCTCAAGAAGCAGTGACCACAATCCAATCCTTCTATTTTATCAGAGGAGCACAATATATACCAGCACCATTGAAAAAAAAAACACAGTTGCATGAATGTTCTTTCCCACAGCTATTTTCTTATGGAAGATAATTATAAACCAATACGGGTTAGGACAGAAAAAACTCCAATATCTTGGCCTTTCCAAGGAGATGTTCCTAGTGATAAGCTATGAGCATGCACTCAGAATCAAGGATGCAGTTGTAGAAGTAGTCAACAGTATTAAGTATCTGTGAGTGAAGATAACTAACAATCTGAATTGGTCTCTTCATAAGTCATCCTTAGTGAAGCATTTAAACCAGCATCTGCATTTTCTGTGTTGGACTTCTTCTGTCCTGGCCACATTTTATAGAGGCATGATTGAGAGGTTTTTAACAAATTGCATCACTGTTTGGTTTGGTGGCAGCAGTGCCTCAGATAGAAAGTCCATACAGAGAGTGGTAAGGACAGCTGAGAGGATTATAGGAAGCTCATTTCCTGTTATTCAGGATACTGCTGATAAACACTATGTACTTAGAGGTCAAAGCATTGTTAGAGACCCCACATATTCTGGGAAGAGGCTATGAAGTATTTTTAACAGGCCTGGTAAACACGCAAGATTCATTTTTCTTGCCATGTACATGTATACATCTGAATTAGACTATGTTGTTTCTTTGTGTCACATAATATATGTGGGTATATACATAATTCTTTGTTTATTTGTTTTGTCATGCTTATGTAGTGTATATTGGAGGTGGCGACCAAATTTCTTTTAATGTATGCCTATTAGTGTACATTTAAAGTGACAATAAAGTTATTCTAAGTCTTAGTTCATTTAAACAATGTGTCCAACAGAATCTGTCTGCTCCACCAAGAATGTTTTCTTGAATAGTCAGACACTCCCATAAACAAGCAAGATATTTATATTATATAACTGCTTCTAAATTTTGAACTCTAGCATATTGTAATGCTTTCCCCACAGGCAGTTCTGGAGAACTGATTAAAAAAAATCCCATAGAACTGAGATTATGCCCCTGTGGACAAGAAGCCCATTGAAACCTCAACTCATATCCTATTATGTTGTACCCTCTATGGACTCATGGACTCATTTTGTATCACAATATCTGGTAAAATACCTGGGAAATTCAAATATTTTTTATATACAGCTATTACTATCTGATCAGTATGATACAGTTTATTGAACATAGCTAAATTCTGCTATATTGTCTTATAAAATTAGGCTGGCCATTGATGATCTCACCACAAACTGTAATATATGACTATGTCTTGTTCTGCTTTGTTTTATTTTCATGTTTTAATTTTTAATCTGGGCTGTGACTGTAATAAAAGATTGATTGATTGATATCTTGTCGCAACCTTGACAGCCATCTTATGTACAGCAAAAGGGAATTGATAACCATGACGAATAACTGTGAGGTGAAGAAGTCAATTCAATAAAACAGGTCTTGACTGACAACAAACATCATCAGGACCCAATAAAATGAATGTCTCATCAAATTTTACCATGATTTCAAGAGCTTCAGTCTTAGCCTTGACCTATCTATAGAAAAAAATCCAGTTTGTTGAATCCATGGTAGAACAACCAAGTTGACATATAAACACATTATACAGGAAATCCTGAGATTACCATATTTACATACACACTTCTAGCTTTCACCCAGAAGGTACTACCCAAACCATTGTCTATAGAGAGACTTTCAACTACCACTATATTTGTTCTGACTCATTTCACAGAGAGGCTCAACTAATGGAATTAGTTTTAACATTAATTAATTAGAATTAATTAGGAAACAGGCATTCAACAGACTGTTACCCACCCAATGAGATCAAAAGACAAATTAATAGAACCAGATTGATTTCCAGAGATTACTTACTAAAAATCAGACTACAAAAGCAGAATGACAGAACAAAATTGGATGCCACCTACAGCTTACAGTGTAAACTATGCATTATTAATAAACCGTAGCGCCTATATTGGATAATGAGACTATACTTTTCAGGCATTAAGCGAGAACTTGCATATAATCACCAACCAAACTAAGGCAGATTCTCATGAACAACATGAAATAACAGGACAAAAAGCTAATGTGGAACCAGACCAGGTGTGTGTGTGTATTGGAAGCCATATTGTCCGCAGAGGCTTTTATGCTGCCATTGTTGGAGCCTGGGAAATCGGAAGGGGTAATCTCTTAAGAGAATAGTTGGTAGTCTAAATAAAATTCTTTGAGGATGTCAAAGCTAGGCCAACTGAACCTGTGAGGGGTTGACTGAAGAAGTGGTTTCTCTTTCAACCTTGCTGGATTGGGCAATGTGATAGTGTGATGGGTGAAGGGAGTGGATTGTAGAATTTACTTGGGTGATGGGAAAATCCGGGAGTTCAGATTCAGGTTTTCCCAGATGTGCCAGTATGACTTCTTCAATAAAATTCTTACTTGGATGGACTGTGTCTCTGAGTACTGAATGGAAATGAGCAGTTACAGCTGTTATTTCATAAGGTACCTGTAATCTGTCTCACAAATACCTGTATCTACATATTCAACCCCTCTTCCTTTTCTCATAACTGCATCTCAATTGAAATACTACCACCATTTAGCCACCCCGTGCAACTGAAGTAGTGAACTCTACTTTATTAAAGCTTATGTCTTTAAATAAACTATGTTAATTGGTGCTATCAGAATCCTTTTCACCTCAGAAGGAAACAAAAATGCCAGCAGGAAAATGGTTTCTGGCATAGATGTCTCCTTGCCTCGATAGGACCTTGTGATATCACTGTGTGTGAACTGAAAATAATTCACACATAAGTATGGTACACCTACTTTAATTTTATGAGGTGATTTTTAGCTATCAAGTATTACAGAAATGTAATATATTAATAAAAATAAATTAAAGTTTAGACATCTGTTGCCCTTTAGCCATGTGGTGCATTTTGGTCACAGTGGTCAATGGTATGACAATTGTTTTCATGGCTACTTCCCAATTATCAATAATGACCACTTTCCTTCAGTATTCTCTGCCATACATGGGATTCTTTTGAATATCACTTTCCTGAAATTATGCTCTGAAGAGAGAAATGCATTGTTTCTTACCTGCCTCTTGGAACAGGCAAAATGGCCTGGTTATTTATTATTATTATAAACTTTTATTCATTAAACATGAAACTCAGTCAACTGAATATTTATAAATGCATCACACTGACTGGCTCTGATGGTTGACACAGGTTGCTGCCAGCATCCTAGGAATCAACCAAGTACCTTCTCAAAATATATGATGTTCTGACTAGCGTAATTTTTTGCAGTTCTGCTGGTGCTATATCAGGAAGCTGCAATTTCTTGATGTGTTGTGTAAAATTCTTGGACATGGTGTCGAGCACCCCAATGACAATGGGTATCACTGTCACATGTTTCATCCATAATTGGGTAGTTTTGATGACCAGGTTATGATATCTTGTGATTTTTTCCTAGTTCTTTTTTTTCGACTCTGGCGTCTCCTGGTACAGCGATATCAATAAACTGTATGCTTTGGTTTTTTATGTCTGTGATATCTGGCATATTGTGATCTAAATGACAATCCATCTGTATTTGAAAATCCCACAAGATCTTTACCTTCTCATTTTTGACAACTTTTTCCACTTTGTGTTCCCATGACTTTTCGGATACAGGTAAGTCATGTTTTTTACATAATGCCCAGTGGATTAGTTTAGCAATTCGGTCATGTCTAGTTTTGTAATCAGTTTGTGCAATTTTGCTGCACTCACATATTAAATGTGAAACAGTTTCAACTTTGTCATTGCAAAGTTGACAGTTTGGATTGTCAGTGGTTTTTATTAACTTTGCTTTCATGGCATTAGTTTTAGTGCTTATCCTTGAGCAGCGAGTATTAAACCTTCTGTTTCTTTCTTGATGGTTCCCATCTTAAGCCATGCCCACATCTAGTTGTTATCACATTTTCCTTCAATGTTTTTCAAGTGCTGTCCATGCAAGGCTTTGGTTTTCCATGTATTTAATCAGTCATGTAGCTGTTTTTCCTTATATTCTGCCTTTGTTTCTGTTGTTTTAATAATGTTCTCCATTTTCACAGCCTGCAGCAATTTTTCTGTACTTTGGTTCACATAGTCATTCAAACTTCATTTTTCTTCTTCTACAGTTTGATGGACTTTCAATAGCCCTCTGCCACCTATTTTTCTTGGCAGATACAGCCTGTTGACATCACTTCATGGATGTAAAGTGTGATATATATTCAAAAGTGTTTGTGTTTTCTGGTCCAAATTTTCCAGTTCAGCCAAAGTCCAGTTGATGATTCCAGGTGGGTAGCGTATCACTGGAACTTTCCATGTATTAATAGCTTTAGTTATGTTTCCAGTATTCAGTTTTGATTTTAATATATTGCAGACCCTTCTAATGTATTCCTTTTGCATTGACTCTGATTTTTCCATTCAAGACAATATCTGATTCCAATATGCCTATGTATTTGTAACCATCATCCTTTACTAATGCTTTCACAATGCTTCCATTTCCTAATTCTATTCCTTCTTTTTTTTCCCCCTCACTACATGGATAATATGGCTCATTTTTCAAGTCCAAAGTTCATTCTGTTGTCACTGCTGAACAGTTGGACTGTGTTGAGTATTGATTCATTTTCTATGGGACTTTTCTCATACAGTTTTAAGTCA
>JAEANM010013248.1:0-14481 GCA_017656035.1 Myanophis thanlyinensis | reverse complement strand
AAAAAAAAAAAAAAAAAAGAATCTAGGGTATCATAATCTATGGGCATAATACTTGTATGGATATTAACAATATGAACTTTTTGCAATTGACAGGTGGAAATTTTCTAAGTGCTGTTCAAGATTTTTTTTTTTGTATTATTGTTACAAATTTATTGCCCATCCAATTCTAGTAGACTATTATTGAAATAGGAGAATTTTCAAGGGCACTGACTGGAGCCAACCTCACACAAGCCATCCTTCATAGTCCTTCTAAACAATAGCATCTTCTGGCAGCGTGTAGGCCAGCAAAAGGCAGATATTATAAAGAGAAGGCATGCTTTTGGGATTCTTATAGGTGGCATTGATTAACTGAAGGAACCTAAGATATGTGAACCAAGAGCCAAACATCAATTTCTCAGTGCTGCCTTCTGCAATTGCCATATGAGAAATTATTGCCTGATGCAGAAAAGATTGCACCAGACCCAATCCTGCTAGGATTGTCTACATTCAAATCTTAGGCAAGATGGGCTTTTCTCGCATCACAGGTTTGAATTGGTCCCACAAATCCTCAAGCAACCAGCACAGTAAGTAGAAAACATGACTGACCATATAGTCTTAATGGGGTCTCCATGGCTAATGCTTCCAAGTTGTTCTCATAGTCAATCAAATATAGTAGTCATTATAACAGTTTAAGTTGGAAATGATCATGTCTGTGTTTGTGTCTGTGTCTCCCTCTCTCCCTCCCTCCCCCCTTCTCATCTTACCTATTAGAGTCAAGGCCAAATGATGATTCATTTGCCTTTGCTCCAATGGAAACAGCCACTCAGATTTTGGCAGGTCCTTCCTGTCACCATTTAACTGCCAATTGTGCTTTGCCTCTGAGTAGCCTTTAGAAGCTGTCAACAAATGAAATATTACATGTGTATTCTATGTCACCTTTTCCTGACAGCTGTTTGCTTGTATAATAAAAAGCAAATGGCTGCATTTAGGTTCAGAAAAATTGTAGAGTAAGCAATTTCCACAAAATTGCCTCCCCAGCTGCTTTTCTTCCTATGAGGAAAAGATAATGGAAGCTCCTCCATAGGGAAATTCTCAGAAGTAACACAAACTGAGTTTGCAGGATTTAGTCTGTTCCATCCTGATATGATTGTAATGTGAGTTAGCTAGTATATGAATGAAGTGACCTCTGAATCCCTCATTTTGGCCAGAGCTTGACAATTGACTTCTTTGTACCAATGTGATTCTGTTTGATAATTCTAGCCTTTACTTTTTGTCCTTTCTTTTCTTGATAAAAGCTGTGCATTAAGCTTCTTTCTGATATTATATCTTCTTTATTAAGAGGGAGGAGGGGGAAACAAAGACTTTTTTTTCTTCTATATCAGTGGTTCTTAACATTTTCTTCACTACAGAACCCTTTTGTGGCCATGGATAATAACCACGGACCCCAAGCCTTAACTCAGGATTTAAATCATAAAATTTCTTTAAGCATTTGCAGAAACCCAGTGACAACATTATGCTCTCCCAGGGTCCACAAACCACATTATTTTAATATCTTGGTATGATTGAGGATGTACTTTCCCTTATGTATATCTTACTTGTTCCACAGCTAGTATAAAACCTAGGCCATCTAGTTTGATTTCAAGACTGCATATTTCTTTGTTTAATAGACTTTAGAAATGGTATATTCTTTCATGTATACTTATTCCACACCTTTACCCAATTGAAAACAGTAAGTAAAAAGCATGCTTTATTAAAAAATTAAACTACTAATGATAGAATACCCCAGATGTTACATATTTTGAAGCTGTTCAAAGAACTCATTAAATCACACCAATTAACAGAAAAATGTAGAAAATGTGAGAAACTGAATAGAAAATAAATGAAGTTTTCTATATTAAGAACTGCTAGATACTTCTGTTGACAAAAAAAGGATGGGGGAGAGAGCAATAGAAAAACTAAAAGCTGCAGCATTGCCTGAATTGCCAACAGTCTGAGAGCAAAAAGGTTTTGTTATGCCAGCATATACATTTGCATGGAAATAGATTTTATAGTATGTAATGTAATCATGCCTTGCTACATTTAAGAAGTTGAACCAGGACCAGGGAGACTGATAATGGTGAACCCTAAAAGCTCATCAACTGATTTTGGGGAAGTTGTTTTCTTTCAATGCAGCCCAGACAAGCCAAAAGGTTTGACATTTACAGCAGGGGTGTCAAACTCGATTTTATTGGGTGCTGCATTGGTGGTGTGTGCGTGTGTGCGGCCAAGGCGGACATGGCCAGCTTGACCTTATTCATGTCTGGGGAACCTGTGGTGACATGAGCACTCTGCTAGTGAAAACAGGCTCCTGAACTCTGTTTTTGGCTGCAACAGCCTCCTGCAGTCCTCTGCCGGTGCAAACAGAGCCAGCTGCCCTCCTGCACTCTGTTTTACTGTCAGAGGCATTGCGGACCGGTCCTTTGCTATTTCCAGGGTGGCTCTGCAGGCCAGATGTAAGCACTCCATGAGCTGGATCCGGCCACTGGCCCTTGAGTTTGAGTGTCAGAATGATCAGACATCTTCTTTTCCTGAAGTTTGTGTCTAAGATGGAAATCCAATAAAACACAGCAAACAAATCAATGAAAGTTAAAGAAAATATATGTATTCAATTCAACATTGGATAGCAGCTGCAATGGACTGCTTCTGTTCTCCCTTCTTATTTTAGTTTAAAGATTTAGTCAATCATTACCAACAGAATTCCTATCTTAATTCCTACTCTATCAGCATAAAGACCTTCCTTCTGGCATTCCTTCATAATCTTTTAGTTACCAATAATGTCTATATAATTGTCATTTTATCTTTCATTTACATTTGTCTTCCTACACATAAGATACATATCTTTATTTACATAGCTTTTGTTACATGTTTTCAATTTTTTTATAATGGTAGGCAACTATATAAATTTGATTATTATATAAATAAGTAAATATTATATTTTTATGTTATTTTATTTCTATAAAGAGTTAGTTTGCGCTGGTGATTAAGGCAGGAGGCTAGAAACCAGTAGACTGTGAGTTCTAATCCCAGCTTAGTTTCTGTAGCAACCAGTGATTTGAAAACTAAAAAGCAGACCCTGCAATTGTGGGAAAATACTAGGAAGGAAAAAATGTCTATATAATGCTCAAATGAGAGTTTTGTCTCAATTTAAGATTGCATAACTTTATATGTCCAAGTCACCAGACCCATCTTATGCTATAGAAATTCATGAGATGACTTTGAGCTGTTTACTTAAACATCTATTATAATTACTTGTTGTTCAGAATGGTATATACAGTCTGCCTTCTCTTAAGCTCTCAGAGCAGAGAGAGACAAGTACATTATCTAATGCCCACATATAAAATAGGTAAAATGAGATAATATATCATTATTCTGCCAGATTTATTTATTTATTTATTTATTTAGCGAATGGCATACAATGTCAGGGAAATCAACACATGCTAGTAACACAATGCAATCCTGGAAGCCTAAATTGTTAGTTCATCTGTTCAGCACTTGTGTGGTGATCCTTGGTGCATCACAGGGGGTGGATTAGTTTACATTAGCTGACTAGCAGAACTTGGATTTCTGGCTCTTCCGGGCCACTCTGCTGGTCCTGCCTGGCCTTGCCTCATGTTGCTATGTATCTGACTAGGTCCAGCACCTGCTTCTTCTTTCCACACACAGGAATGCAGCTACGTTTTTCCCATCCATTTATCTACTCACAATATTATCTGCTTTCTAATTTCTGGGTGGGCAGGAGCTAGGGATCAAGCCACAGAAGCTCACCCTGTCTCATGGAGCAGGGCTTAAACCATTAAAGTGCAGACCATTTCCAGCATCATTAAGCCACTACAGCACTACATCCCCCACTGCCAGATTTTTATCCAGGTAGTACTTACTTGTCTTTGGGGTCCAGAGGTCCCTTGTAAACTGTCTTGGCAATTACGATTGGTCAGTGGCTGCAGTCCTGAACTTTTCTGAAAATTGCTACTTGCTCAGAAGAAACAGAGAGAAAGCCAGGAATTCTAGGAAAAATATTCTGGAAAGGAAGACTAGAGAGAATAGAAGGTATCATTCTAATAATTCTTTGTAATTAGGAATGCTTCCCAGAAGCCATTTTAAGTGGAGAAACATCATCCTGACAAGTCATTCTCCAGCACCATCTACAACATTTTCACCAATTTCCAGAGTCCTATGAGCTACAACATTAGGAGGAAAAAAAACAAAAACAAAACACCACTGCCCATTCCAACTTACTGAGACCTACCAACCAGACAAGCTCAAGGCTACCACAAAGGTATGTCTTTAATTCACACTGCAGATCAAGGGTCTGGACAGAAACCATTGGAGCATAGGTCAGCATAGTCAACCAGAATATTCCTCTCTTGTCCTATCTGTAGCACAGATCAATCAACAAAACATCACTGCATAATAAGACTATATAAGTCTTTTTTTAAAAAAATGTTTTGTTTACACGCATTAAAGTGATTAAGGAAGTGCATCGAAACACAGCTTGAGTCAAATGAATGTTTTGGCTAGAATAAAAATGACAACAGGATGGTTCCTGAACAGTCTGTTGCCACATTCATGCTTTTATCTTAGATCCTCCACAATGATTATGATTGCTGATGCATGCACAAAAGCAGTGTCTGAGTGCTTTCTGATGATGTGAGATGCTTAGAGAAGGGTTTATAGATGTGATAGATGTGGTATTCTTTAGCTCATTCCCCCACCCCAAATAATTGTTTATTTTCACTTTCCCACTTGGTGAAATGATTCCATCAATGGAGGAAAGGGGTTTTAAAAGAGGTTATTTTGTTGCCCTGAAAAAAATAGATAATGATTTAATTATTGTTTACTCTCAGAAATATTTAGCATAAGAATGTGTGGGGGGGGGGATAGCTTAACCCTGTTAATATAATATATAAAGATGCAGCTGCAGAGATGATATAGTCATTCATAAAGCAAATAGCATATTTTATATGGTAGCAAAGAAATACTATCTTTTGTTAGTTCATTTAAAACACTTAGAAACGCCAGAAGATACAAAAATGTGAAATATAAATTAAAGCAAAATCACAGCATTGAAACATATCTGGAAATTATTCCAACAACTCATTTTGAACTAAAATTTGACATGTGAGTCTGAAAACCTGCCAGAACATTTTCACTTCCCCTTGAAATATATGGCCTATTTTCTGACCTCCTTGTGCAAATAGGAATAGATTAAAATACAGCTTACAGATCTAAAGTGCCAAAAGGTTTATTATTTTCATGATCCTTTAAGCAATGCATATAGATGCTATAAAAAAGAAAGACGGGGATAAGAACTGAAAAGAGCAACAAGCAGTGCAAGGTGTAATCTCTATCTGTATCTATATCTACTTCTCCATATTAAATAGTAGGACACATGCTGAGATGATAAATATTTTCTGTGCATCTTAAGTGCATTGTGTTAAGGAGAAATGGAGCAATGGAAATATGTATATCATTTGTTTCCTCCCCCACCACACACATGCTACTTCAACGTGGAGCATGTAGCATTCATGTAGTGACATGGTCATATATCCAAACCTGATCAGTTAAGTGGCACTGTGGTCTTATTTATGATTTAATAAGTACCCTCTTCTCCATCTGATGCTTACAGCAGCTAACAGCAAAATGTGCACAGAAAGAACATTCAGTACATTGATTCAAGATCTCTAATTGACCAGCATCAAAGAAGTATTTTCAGTTAAAAAGAAAATATCTCAACAGCAGTAGATAGGGATATTATAAGAAGATTATAAAAGTGAAGAAACCAATCTAATGTTGGTTTTAAAAGTACACTTTTCTGTGGGCACAAGCATGAACTTGCTTCCTTTCATCTCTGAAACATTTTGATTTTTGGTTGAAATGAAGCTGCATGACCAAGGTAAGAAACAATGGATGGAAACTAACCAAGGAGAGAAGCCAACCTAGAACTAAGAAGAAATTTCCTAATAATGAGAGCAATCTACCATTAGAACAGTTTGCGTTCAGAACTTGTGATGGACAACCATTTAGCTAAATGGTATAAGGTCTCCTGCTCAAGCAGGGAGTTGAACTAAAAAACCACCAAGGTCCCTTCCAACCAGAGGTGAAATTCAGCGGGTTGCACCGGTTCTATAGAACTGGTATATTAGAAGAAATCTCCTTTTGTTTTTTTTTTCCACTTTGCAGGCTTAATCCTTTAAAGATTAACTTTACAGGGTTAATCCTGTAAATAAGGCAGTTGATTATAGCCTAATCTTTATTGCCTTGCTCACAGAAACTGCCTCTCCCCTTATTACAATGTAACTTTGGTGAAGTTTAATTCTGTGCTTGGTGATGTTTAATCCTGTGGCCACGCCCACAGAACCGGTAGTAAAACAAATTGAATTTCACCACTGCTTCCAACTCTATTGTTCTATGTTCTAGAACAGTGGTGGCAAACCTTTTGCATCATCAAATGATGTCCTTAGTGCCAGAAGGGCATGCCAAACCGTCCCATAAGCCATGTGCAGCTCCACTGGCTCTGCAGCCTGTTCTCACGCTCCTCATGTGCAGCCCCCGCAGCCCATTCTTGTGCTTCATGCGGGAGCACCAAAACCCAGAAGTGCAACATCCCAGCATGACATGCATGTGCGCACGATGAACAGCTGGCCAGTATGTATGCACATATTGAAAACTGGACGTTTGGCACTCAGAGCATGTGTGCATGCTGGGACAGTGTGCTTCTGTGTTTCAACACTCCTGCATGGCAAAAGCCAGCTGGCTAGTGCATGATAGAGTGCAAGAACGGGCTGTGGGGGCTGCATGTGATGGAGGATGAGAATGGGCTGTGGAGCCTGCAAGGCTGCACAGGTCATGTGGAATGGTTTTCCAGGCCAGAAAGCTTGCAGGACAGTTTGGCATACTGTTTCTGGCACGCATTTCATAGATTCACCACCATTATTCTAGGGCAGGGGTAGGGAACCTTGGCTCTTTCATGACTCATGGACTCCAACTCCCAGAATTCCTGAGACAACACCTCTTGCCTTAGCTTAGAACCTGAGTCTTAACAGCTTAAAATGGCTGGCTCAGGAATTCTGGGAGTTGAAGTCCATGAGCCATGAAAGAGCCAAGGTTCCCTACCCCTGTTCTAGGGTCTAACATTTAAATTAGCAGTCAATTAAGAATAACCAGTAAATCAAGTTTGGTATGCTGGTATTATGAACCAGGGAGGCAGTAGAGATACTAGTAATTGCGAGGCATACATCATGCCAAAAGTAATAGCAATCTGCTGGCCCCAGGGATGACCCATTATGTCAAAATGCAGGGAGTAGCTAGGTGATTGAAGCACTGCTCCTTTTGATATCTATGTGCTGTGTACAAAGCACATTAAAAAGCATCACAGTTTGAATTGTCTGCCATTTTGATGCCCTGGATGGGCACAGTATTCTTATTGTAATTCTCAAATATTATGGTTTCCATATGTAGGTGGAACTTAAGGATTGGAAGAAGATATACACAACAAAGAGAATAAAATAAGTAACTCTAAAGCAAGGTAGGCAACATTTGTAAGATGAAACAGGTTGTTGGAAGAACAAGTGGATGACGCCATGCATTATATTTTATATGTATCCATTATTTTCACCCTTCCTTAAGTAAAAGAATACATATGCTCACAATTTTCCAAACTAGTGTGCTGTTTATCATTAAACAAGTGCAAAAAAAAAAAAAAGAATAATTAGGTGAAATAAGTATAATCTCCAGTGAAAATATAAATTTAGGAACCAAACTGGATAGACTCACCCTTTTTTACTTGAGAGTAAGATTCAAAACATTACTTAATCTTGTGCAAAGAAGACAAAAGATGTTCATTGTCAGCATTTCTTCTTGCCAATTCTGAGTACTGCATTGATAATCAATAAATGATTTACTGCCTTCAGACTTTCATTTGAAAGGAAGAATTTTCATCTGTAGTTCAGTTAATGGGTAAGAGTGGGAATCATCTAGATAGCCTTAATCATGAGTAAGTTTAAAGCTGTGCCATAAGAAGATGACAACATTTGAATGCTGACTAAAAAGAAATAGGCAATTTTCTAGTACACAATTTTATGGCTCAAGCAGCAAAGGTATCTAAACCTAAACAACAGATTGATTTATGTAGGCAATTGAAAGATTCTTTGACAGTGTTTCTTTCATAGGTAATTCCTCCATTACAATACTCCATGGAAAAGTAGCAGTAGTATTTACTAGGGAAGTAGCTTTGTATTAAATCCAGTTAGATACACTGTTGAAGGTGCTGGCCTACAAACCAGGATACTGTGACTTCTAGTCTTATTTTAGGCATGAATGCTAGTTGGGGGACTTTGGACCATCACTCAGCTCAGCTAACCTCATAAGGTTGTGGTTGTTATGCAGAGGCAAAATCCGACCAGTTTTTCTACTGGTTCAGTGCGTGCCAATCGTGCTGCAGCATGGCACTTTAAACGATGTTTAGAGGCTCCAGAGGCAGCGGGGATCAACAAGAAGGCTCCGCAGACACTCAAAACAGCTGATTTAGGTGAGTAAAAAAAATGGAGCACATATAAGTAAGAATAGGGGCTGCCGAACTGGCTAGAACCAGCTGAATTTCACCTCTGTTGTTATGGCAAAAATAGAAGGACGTGAACGTTATATATGTTTGCTGCCTAAATATAGATATTTAAACATTGGATAAAATTGGATTTCATTTGAAGGGCACTATGTTACCTGTTTTTTCCTTGAAATATTTCTAATATTAATCTTACATAGGAAACATTTTTCTTGCCACTTTGGCTCCCTTTTTGTTTTGAATAATACCTTGATTGAATTAATTTCTTCTGAATGCAAAATAACATTTTTTTCTTTACAGATAGTGAATGACATCTTAAAATGAAAATATTACAAATAATGCAGATGGTAATACAACAAAGCTATATTTTTATTTTCAGTTTTAATAAAAGATTTTGTAAATCACAGATGATAGAGTAACACATGCCTCTGAATGATATATATATAGAAAGGATTTAATGTTAATGTGACTTCTGTAATTTTAAAATAAATTGTATAGCTCTTTCTCCAGTGAAGAACCTTGATAGAGGTAAGAAATTTTAAAATGTTATGTACAAAACACTCTGAAAACATCAATTAAATTATACTAGCACCAGTATACTTTCTATTGAAATTTCGATAGAAAAATAAACTTAATGGTATTGTAGTGCACAAGTAATAGTGCAAATAGTATTGCACTATTTGCACTATTTGCACTATTTGCACTAATTTGCACAAATTACAAATAGTAATTTATACCAGCCATTTTGACTCTACTTTTGTTGTGGTTAAATGATAATGTGATTATATCATGTGTGTGTGTATGTGCATATTTGTGTGCACACTGTGTGGAATAAAATCAAGCAAATTGTGTTTTTTTCAAGGGTTTGAAAGTAGAGCCACATTATGTCCCTCTGGTATGAATCTTTCAGTGATTGAACAAGCAGCAACAGCCTGTGGGAAGGGAACATTCTTTGTCAAAAAGGAGAAAAGTTCTAGAAGTTGCTGACTTTCATTTTCTGCCTATAGGACCTATAAGAGGTTATAACTTCTAAACAGATGAATGGTGGTATTACTTACTGGAGAGGCTTACTTGCTTGTTTCTGGTAAATCCACCAACTTTCTGCTGTTTCAGAGGTTTAGAAGAGGGCTAGGTTTCAGAAGGTATTCTCTGTCACTTCTTCCTTTTCCCATGACTTTTATGTATGTGCATTTTGTAAAAATGGCTAATCTGGTAGTAGCAATATTTTGTTTTGTTTTTTAAACAAGGTAAAATTGTAAAAAAAAGATCATTAAGGATAATTTAGGCAGTCTAAAAAGAAGGAATGTGAGTTAGATAAAAACTGGTTTTCAGAAGGGGCTCATTAGAAGGATTGTAGCTACTGTATGTACTGTACATTCTTGGAATCATCCCCATAGTGTACAAATATGTATTATGCCACATCCCTAAACTTTCATGAGGAGGACAAATTTATTCTCTCTCTCCCCTCCCCTATCTTCCAGGTATATTGCAACTAGCAATTTACTCTGTAGTATCAAAATCAAACTTTAGTCAGGCCACAATCATGTACATTGTCTCTGCAGACACAAATTTATGTCTTCTAAAGTAGTATTGAAGATAACAATAGCCTTATTGAATCGAGCCAGGGCTCATTTTAGACCAGCACTTTGCTCCTTACAAAGATGACATAAATACTTTGGCAGTACTCCCAAGGAGGTGATAGCCATGCATCCAAGTCTTCTGTTGTTTTCCCCCAAATGTATTGAGACACATTTCCTCACCAACCAGTGAATGAATTATCCCCTGATGGATCTATCCAGGAATATTTAATCTCTTTTTAATACCATCAAACATCATGACTTTTGTTCAGGAGTATTATCCTTTTGCTGTTTTATATCTCTGTTTAATCAGTTTCATTGGATGACTTTGGGTCTTAATGTTTTTTGAGAGGAGGAGAAAACCCTTCTGCTGTCTACTTTTTTATGTCATGTATGCTTTTTATATATTTGATCATATCCTCTCAGAGTGGCCTTTTATCTCAGCATAAGAGTACAAAACTTTTTTTCCCCATAACAGAGTTTTTGAGCCTCCTGATAATTTTAATTTCCCTCATTTTTTTTGTTCTCTAATAAATCAACAATTGATTGATCCAGAAAAAAAAGGCCTGACACTTATGGGAAAACACTTGGAAGGGAAAAAATGCAGTGAAAACTGCATGTAGCATGTAGAACACAACATATTTGCATCAAAACATTGCAGTGTCAACATTTTTATTTTGTGTCCCTTTTCCTAATTATCCCTAGATGGAATTTACCTTTTCATAGCTGCTGCACATTGAGTTGACATCTTCATTAACCACTCAATCCACTATGACCCCTAAATCTGATTTCTCTGTAACCAATTTTCATTAGCATATACATGAAATTAGGATTTAGTTCCCTAGCCTTAATTACTTTATATCTACTTAAATTGCCACTGATTTCCTCTATTTCAATAGAAGTTGATTATATCCAGTATATCTATTTTCTCATTTGCAACCAAATGCTATAATTCTACCATCTTGACCTAGAAATGTCTAGCACTGGCTTTGAAAATACAAGGAGATGGTGTGGTGCAGTGATTAAGATGTTGGATGAGTTTTGAGAATCAAGTCTACTTTCAGATGTATAAATTCACTGGGTAACTGAGCCAGTTGCTTTCTCTCTATTAACCTATCTTACCTCAATGGGTTGCTGTTATGGGGGGGGGGGGGGAGAAAGGAAACATTAGGTAAGCTGTCTTGAATTCTTAAATGAACAACAACACACTTGCATATATCATGAATATACAGGATGCCTTTTTTCAAATATGGCATGAATCTTTTTTTGCTGTCTTTTTCCCCCTCTGACTGTCATGTCTACCCATTAGGCCATTTTCAACATGGGTACACCCAAAGCACTGTGGTTATTAAAATCCCTAGACATAGAGCTTTAAGACTTGAATTGGGTATACAAGGATAGAAGCCATGGGTTGTTATTTTTAATTACTAGCTAAAACTACTCTTTAACCCAACAGACCTGACATCCCTCGTTAACAGGGATGACTTCCAATTTACCTGGAAGATATCCATGAGAGAAAACCTGGCAGTCTATGGCTTCACTAATGAGCCAATACAAAGCATAGGATATGACCAAGCAAAAACATCACTGGAGAAGAGAATCCTTGATACAGGATAGCAATACGACATTAGTTTAGCACCAAGAATAAATAAATCTTGGAGATTGTCATTTATCTTCAGATAAGCCTATTATTGTCACTCTTTAATAAACAATAGACATTATAGAGCATTTGCTCCAACCAGATTCAACCCATTCCCCTCAGTAGTTATTGATGGTAAATATCAAAAAAGTTTCCTTCCACAAATGACTTTGCCTCTGTAATCCCATATCATAGAAGATCTTCAGCATATTCTTTTTTTAAACTATAATTTCTTTTTGAACCTGTGTGAGGTATTAAACCAGCCACTCATAAAATAATTCACAGGGAGGTACAATTAATGACACCTCATATAAGAAGGACAAGAAGCAATGGGTAGAAACTAAGGAGAAGACAAGCAAACAGCCAACCTAGAACTAAAGAGACATTTTCTGAAATTAAAACAATTAATAAGTGGAACAACTTGCTTCCAGAAGTTGTGGGTGCTCCAATACTGGAGGTTTTTAAGAAGAGATTGTACAACCATTTGTCTGAAGTGGTATAGGGTTTCCTGCCTGAGCAGGGGGTTGGATTAGAAGACCTCCAAGGTCCCTTCCAACTCTGTTATTCTGCTATTTTAGCAGACTATAAAAGCACAATAGCACTCATTATTACTCATAACGTTGCCAAATTCTGCTCCACTGCTATAGGCAATAAATACTGTCCAGCAGAATTACATTTCTTTCATGCATTTAAAACTTTCTCTTCCTTCTCCTCCTATCTCTACCCCTTCAACTCATATAGCTTTTTTAATTACAATTTTAATGTATACTTTATATGTTTTAAGTGAATATGAAATATGCTGGACAAGGACTCTAATAAAGATTTATATATCTAAAGTTAAAACAAAAACAAAAAGCAAAAAATTATCTTGGTTCACTTGAATCATTATTCTTTATTTATCCACAGAAATATTAGCCATTTTTATCTGAGTGGTTCTGTGAAATGTTAAATGTTTTAGATGGCTTTAAAGGGAGACAAATTCTTATAAAGTTGATTTAGTTATATATTCACAAAGAACCATTCTTTTCCAATGCAAGAAAGAATTTTTATGAAAAGTTGGACTGCTAATTTTTCTGTCAGTCCAGATCTGTGAAGGAAATAGTGATTTTGAAAAATACATCCTTAAAATTGTGGTAGAATAAAATATAACTGACTTAAATTATAATATTAATAGGTACATATTGTTCAAATTGTCATTTCTGAATTAATTACAAAAATCCATGCAGTTACCTACTTTCTTTGAATATCTTCTATCATAGATGTTAATCAGATAATTATGACTAGATATTCTAATTGTATTTTTTTTAAATCCATATATTGAACTTGTTCTCATGTTTACTATTTCAGTGTCTTAATTCATAATTGATTAAAAAATTAATGTAATATTAGCTTTTCTGAATCAGAATGATAATTTTAACTCTACCAAATTAGATCTTTTAATCATCTGAAACAGATTTTCATGGAATCATATAACATATTGGATCAAAGAAAAAACTTGGGCAAAACTTGTGTCTCCGATCTGATGCTGAAAAACCTGCCTGCTAAAATCCTGTAAGATTTTCAGCTCCTAAGCAAAAGACATGGTTTTCAATGGCTCCCCTAACCTTCCTGAGGCACCGCATGCTATTTGCCTTACTACATTGTCTCTATTTAGAGTTCAAAATCCTCCCTGCCAAAATCCAAGCATAATAACCTCTATTAATGCTAAATGCTTAGAAGTGATGGGAATACACTGGAATAAATTTGCAAAGGAGCCTCATCTTCCAGCAAAGAACCAATTCAGTGTGTGTATGCTTTTTCCAAAAGTCTAACTTCCGTTTCTACATAGAAGCAACTTCTCCCTTTTTAGGGATCAACAATTGCATTGAAGTCGCCGATTAAACATGTATTTTCTTTTTCTGTCTCTAGTATTTTTTGCTGTACCTCCTTATAAAATTCCTTCTGTTTGTTGTTTGGGGCATAGAGTACATTAGTAGTCTTCCTTTAAAGTCTCCATATAATTGTTCTGCCTTTATCTCTTTTCTTATATATACTGCCACCCCTCTCTTTTTTATCTGCCAATGCCATATACAGATTACCTAATTTATTACATTGTAAGCACTTTTTTTCTTGCCTTTTAATGTGTACCTCTTGGAGGCACACAATATCTGCTTACTATCCAGGCAGAAATCAGTGACAACAGTGTGCCATACATATTCTCAATTGTTTTTTTCTGCTGGCACTTTTCTGCTGATGACACATTTTCTGCTGATGAGAGCAAAATAAGCTTGAAGTAGATCTGTGCCGGCCTCCCTGAATTTTTGAAGTGCCAGCAGAAAAAAAAACAATTGAGAATATGTACGGCACACTGTTGTCGCTGATTTCTGCCTGGATGGTCTCTTGAGATGAGCTGAAAGGTGGGGGGGGGAGCTATGTTGTTCCCTCCCACATTTGGGTGGCCAAGTATCTCCACAGGAAAAACATATGTAGCTCTGCTTGGTGATAACTGCTGGGGGGAGCAGAGCCTGTGGTCTAGAGGTTGATCCAACTGCCTACGATGCAGGCGACCCAGGTTCAGATCCCATGGGGTATAGCAGGCTGATGAGAGCAAAATAAGCTTGAAGTAGATCTGTGCCGGCCTCCCTGAATTTTTGAAGTACCAGCAGAAAAAAACAATTGAGAATATCTATATCTATATCTATATCTATATC
>JAEANM010013247.1:0-14483 GCA_017656035.1 Myanophis thanlyinensis | reverse complement strand
AATTTACATAGTTAAAAAACCCCAACATTTAAAACAAGTTTATATAAAATTTAAAATTTAAATTTAAAATTAATTAAATCAGAATAATGTAACAGAAGGATCACTAAGAATAGATCTGGATTTCAGTAATAAAAAAACTCACCTTTAGCCATTTCCTGCTTTTCTTCAATTTGGAAAAGTTATATAGACTCCCTTTTTCTGTTTTTGGCTCTGTTTAAAGAACATATCAAAACACTTATATTGTGCAAACAGTTCAACTTAAAGATACTTTCAATAGAGAAAGCATTTACTCCAAATTGAATTATGACTGAATCATTTTGTAATCTGAACTACAAAAAAAAAGGAATCTTCTGATTATGTCTGTTAGCCTTTAAGCACATCACATTTTTGATGAATTATTAATCAAACCCAATTGTTCCTGGATCCAACTGATTTGCAAGATTAGCTCACATAATTATCATTGAAGGCAAACTAAAATTATTTTTAAAACACTCTTACCAGATTGTAACACTCCATTGAGTGAATGTGTGTTTAACATTCCTGAACTTCCTGCTCCAGAAGGTTCTCCAAGCAATGAGGTTGCAGGCTCTTCCTTCACTTGCATCAAGGGACTCCCAGGCTGAGGAAGCAAAGGATTGTCATCCAATCCATCCTCACTTTCATCACTACAAGGAAGATAGAGATATACATTTATTGTAATAAAAGAAAAGTAATGCTGTAAAAATAAGTTATGCTCCACAGCAACTTTCATTTTTCTCGTGTCTAACACCAGACCGAAGTAAACATGACTTCAAATAGTGCAGATATAGTGAAGGAATTTTGGCAATAAAATGGAGTGGTTTGCTACTGCCATCTTCTTGAATGTTTTTTCAACTTTAGTCTAGCCTAAAACCCTGATATTCGCTGTGGCCTCTAGGTGCTAACTATGCCCAACTCTGTTTACTTTCCATACTCAGAGAGGATTAACCAATTGCTGCCTAACACTCTAACCCAAGGGTCCCCAACTCCCAGTCCACAGACCAGTACCAGTCTGTGGCCCATTGAGAACCTGGCCTTGCAAGTGGTGAGTAAGCACATGAAGCGCTATTTGCATGTGCAAAACTATCCCCGCCACCACCACAGCCAGTCCATCGACTAGGAAAGGTTAGGAACCACTGTTCTAACCCTAGATGGATACAATCTATTAGATGTCTCAATAAGATAAAATAAAGTATGATTTTAGAAATATATAACATAAGACAGTTTAAAATACTGTTATATACAGTACATTTTCCCACATTCAGTATTGTATAGGAACTTAAGTTTTGTATACTTTTAATTTTCTTCCATTTTTCTAGAAATCTTTTTCTTCTTTCATGTTTTCAAAATTTTCCAGTTCACATTAAAAAACAAGTAATGACTTTGGCAAACTTAGCATGTGCATTTTAAAATATCCTATGCTTTCAGAACTAAATGAAAAATAAATACATTCTGGTCACATCTCCCATTCTTTTAAAAGCATTAACAGCAGTACAAGGATATGCATGTATCTGGGTATACACTCTGCTCCTTTTTGAATATTAAAATGTGAAGCTGACACCTGCTGATTTATCTGCAGGTCCCCATACTTATGGAGCTCATTCACCTCTATTATTGAAACTAAAGTTAGGAATTAAGACAGTTGGAATATGGAATGACTGCTCTTTTAACTGAGTCCACATCAAAATGGTATTGATACCTGGATGCAGTCCTATTGAAGATGGTAGAAGTCTGTCGTAAAAAGTGATCCAACCGCAGAGCTTTCTCCAAATACCGCAGATAGAGAGGCGTTGCCAGCTCTGTGCAGTTGCCATCCTCTCCTGAACCCAGCTCTGAGGCCATAGAACAAGTCTCTCTTCATGCAAAGATGTCTCCTAATACACAGCTGTTTCAAAACAGAACATAGCAATTTAACACATCATATCTATTTTCTGGATTTTTTTTTTCCAATGGCCGGAGAAAATACATTATTTTCCTACATCACATTTCACACATGGCAAACCCAAACAGAATATAGTTAAGAAATCAGAACTTGCAGAATTGCACTCTTATTCTACATAAAGTTAATTCCACCTGAAACAGAAAATATGGATATGGTACTGGAACAGGCAAGTAAATTACATGTTCTCCCTATGTATTTTCCAAAAAAAAAAATATATTACTACCCAATTATTTGTGTATCCTTGTCAATGCACAAATCATAATCCCATAAAATTGTTTGCCATATTGATTAAATGTATAGTGTGTTTTGTATAACTCCCTATAATAGGGGTTGCATCCTGTCTATTTTAGCCTTATCTTTTGCGTCTAATGTCATAACAAACAAATCTCTGCTTTAATGGAATTGTGTTCTAATCTCTGGTCCAAATAAATTTCTAAAAGGTTTACTATATTCCCACTCTTTCTTATGCCACTGACAGCATTATCTTGATATGGATCTCAAGTGAATTTCTGAATCAAGTTGCAACAGCTAATGACAAAAGGAACATAATTACATGAAAACGAATAGTTATAAGAGACTGAATATGTGCATAGAGAACAAATGTTAATCTATCATATTCCACTGTGTTGAATGGTAACCAAGTATAATTTATCTCATCATCAACTCAGAACCAAAAAGGCCCGATGTGTATTTCTAAAAACATTTTGGGTTTTTTTTTCTAATCAACTGAATTTAGTATAACAAAAACACAACTAGACAATTAATTGAATAGAGGACAGTATAATATAATAAAACTGTTCAAACTAAATCTTCCCTGAAAAAACCTGGTATCTTTGGGGAATCTCAAAAATGTTTTTCAGAATACAGGTAGTCTTTGACTTACAACAGTTCATTTCTTTAAAGTTACAACTCCACTGAAAACAGTGACTTATGACCATTTTTCACATGTATGACCACTGCAGCATCCCCATAGTCACATGGTTTATATTTGAATGCTTGACAACTGACTCGCATTTATGATAGTTACAATGTTGTAGGGTGCTGTGATTCCCCTTTGCAACCTTCTAACAAGCAAAGTAAATGAAGAAACCAGATTCATTTAACAACGGCGTTACTAATTTAAGAACTGCAATGATTCAGTTAACAAATGTGCCCAGAAAAATCATAAAATGGGGCAAAACTCACTGAACAAATTTCTCACTTTGCAACATACATTTTGGGCTCAATTGTGGTTGTTTGTTAAGTTGAGGACTAACTGTAATATTCCATGCCAAAGCATGGACAGGATATGTAAAAATGTTATTTTTTAAAGAAAACATTTCAGTAATTATTTCAAGTTTTATGAATCTTTACTAAATTGTAGGTCATTCTGTGAGGACTTCTCTTACAAAGAAAAGGCAAACCTACCCTTTTCGTTTTCAAAATAATTTCTTCAATTCCTTTTTTCTTCTCTCATGATATTGCATTTTACATTAGATAGATAGATTTATTTACTTCACGGTATAGTGAATTTCTATGCACATTTTGTTTTAGCTGTATGACATTTCCTTAAATATGTTATTACATGCCAACACTTTTACATATATTGAATGTAACATACAGATAGTCCTCATTCAACAACTGTTCAAACCTATGACAGCACTGAATGAATAGTAGTTACAACCAATCCTTGTGCTTAAAGCTGTTGCAGGACGCCCATGGTCACATAACTACAAGTGCTCGTGATTACGTTGCAGCCTCCCCTCAGTCACGTGATCACAATTTGTTGGCTTTCCATAAGCAAAATCAATGGGGAAGCTAGAAAAAAAATCACAACTCACAATCAGCTGAGATGCTCACTTAACAGCAGCAATCAGGACTACTAGAACTGCAATTGTTAAGCAGTGTAGACAAACTGCTTTTCATCTTATGACTGAAGTCCCAAAGGACCGCCTGTCCTGGTAGCAAATAACAGAATGTGTTCTATCTCTCACAGTTAAACAAGGGACGTGATTTTCCAATAGAGTCCTATGGAAATCAAAGGCTCTAAGTTTCTTGATGCTATCATTAATGAAAAGAAAATGGTCTTCCAACAAAGAGAGATCACACCCCAGGCTACAGATAACCAGCTTGTCCTTTTCATGCCTAAATGAGAGCCAGTATAGTGATTTTAGAAGAGGCAGAGGTCAAATTGCCAAAATTTGCTTGATTATGGAGAAAACAAGGGAGTTCCAGAAAAAAAAATCATCTTCTGCTTTATTAATTATACTAAAGCCTTTGACTGTGTAGATCACAATAGGCAATGGCAAGTTTTTAGAGAGATGGAAGTACCAGACATCTTACCTATCTCCTGAGAAACCAGAATGCAGGTTAAGAAGCAACAGTTAGAACTGGACATGGAACAATTTATTAGTTCAAAATAGGGAAAGTAATACGACAAGGCTATATATATTGTTATCCTGCTTATTTAGGTTATATAGACTACATAATGTGAAATGCCAGCTGAATTAATCACAAAACAGGAATTAAGATTGCCAGGAGAAATATCAACAACCTCAGACATGCAGACGATATCTCTTCATGAAGGTAAAAGAAGAGAATACAAAGTTGGCTTGAAACTTGACATTAAAGAAACTAGGATCAGGGCTTCTGGTCTCATCATTTCCTGGGAAATAGAAGGGGAAGAAATGGAAACAGTGACAGATTTTATTTTCTTGAGCTCCAAGCTCACTACAGATGGTGACTGCAACCATGAAATTAAAATTTGTTCCTTGGGGAAAAAAGCTACAGCAAACCTAGACAGCATATTAAAAAGCAGAGACATCACCTTGCTGTCAAAGATACATAAAGCCAAAGCTATGGTTTTCCCAATAGTAATGTATGGATGTGAGAGCTGGACCATAACAAAGGATAGGTGCCTTTCGAACTGTGGTGTATTTTGGGACTACAAGGATACCAAATCAATCAATTCTAAAGGAAATAAACCCCAACTATTCCTTGGAAGGACAGACACTGAAGCTCTAATGCTATGGCCACCTAATGAAAAGAGAGGACTCATTGGAAAAGACCCTGATGTTGGGAAAGATCGAAGGCAAAAGAAGGGGATGACAGAGGATGAGATGGTTAGATTGTTTCATCGATGCAATGTACATTAATTTGAGCAAACTACAGCACAGTAAAGGATGGGCAAGGGGACTGTCATGCTACGGAGAAGAGTCGAATGCGACTTAGTGACTGAACAACAGCACAGGCGCCAGGCCCCCAGGCTCTAGTCCCTCCTTAGGCACAGAAGAGGCTAGGTGTCCTTGGGCTTCCCCTAGATTGGGATATTGAAAAACATCTATCTAATAACCCCTAACTGGACCAGTGTGGTAATTGTGGTCTATAACTGTCAACAAGGAGGCCTTCATCCTGCAGAATCCAAACATATAGATATATATACACCAAAACCTTAAGTTTCAGCAGGAACTTTCACAATTTTGTTTCTACAACAAACTGAAATGTAAGCTAAAAATATTTTCGTAAAGAAAACTTTCGAAACCTTAGGAGCTAGCACTGTGCAGACAGGGATGGATAATCAGAAAAATAAAGACGGTACACAATCAATGCCCTATCCTTTTTATGTGCATGTGACCTCAGTACAGATACAAAAGGCCAGACATCAATATAGCAGTCATAACTGCCATCTGATTTTGCTGACTTTCCCCATGAATGCCCTTGCTATAAGATGACTTGGTTATATTAAGCTATAATATAATTTGTTTTATTTTCAGTAAACTTATGCTTATGGAATAAATTATGTTTTGCTGAATAAGTGCAGCAAAATGCAATTTATTCCAGAAATTGTATATCAACAGGTCATTTAGCACAATACATAAATCCAGACACACACTTTCTAGTTGGGCTTGAACAGCAAATAAACCATAATTGGGAAGTTAATCTAATGTTGTAACTTAGAAACCATGGTTTACAAATAAGTGTTAGGGTTAACTAACATGCTAAACCTAAGCCAAAGAAAGCAAACCATGTTATGGCACGGGACATGTAAACTAGAGATACCAAATTTGTTGCAAAAATCTAGGTAACAGCAAAGTAATATGGAAATCTCTGGTTTTTGCTGCCTTCTCATAGGTCGTTCATAATGATTTAGGCTACATATGGTAAACTAATGTAAACCAAGTCCCCACTGGGCTTCCTTTGGCAGATAGTTGGCCACTGTGAGAACTGACTATATTCTTATTAAAATATTTAGCATATGACACAGCATTATACAGGTAGCCCTTGACTTACAACAGTTCATTTAGTGACTGTTCAAAGTTACAATGGCACTGAAAAAATGACTTATGACCATTTTTCACACTTACAATCTTTGTAGCATCCCTATGATCATGTGATCAAGATTCAGATGCTTAACAGCTGGTTCATACTTGTGACGTTGCTGTTTCCCAAGGTCATGTGATCACATTTTGCAATCTTTTGCCAAGCAAAATCATTGGGGAAATCAGATTCACTTAACAGCCATAATACCAACTTATCAACTGCAGTGATTTACTTTACAAATATGTCAAGAAAAGTCGTAAAATGGGGCAAAATTCATTTAACAAGTGTCTCACTTAACATACCTGTACTAACCAAGCATTTGCCTCTAATTAAATACAAACTTTCACTATAAAGGCCTTAGTGCTTTTAAAGTTTTTGCAGGTAAGGGACTACTCTCATTTCAGGAAGTGGGTTATTCCAGAACAGGGGAACTGCTTCTGAACATCCTGCCCACAACATCTCAAGGACAGACATTATAGCCTATTCTCTTGAGCCAGACTTAGTAGACAGATGCCATTGGGGTCAGAAGATGGCAAGGACCTGAGGTATAAATTAGCACATTGGACTTAGAAATGATCCAGCAATCACTACAATCCCCACAGTACTAATTATTCTGTAATACCACTGTTGACTAACCAGTGAATGGCAGTTGTATTTTTTGCGTATTAGCTTACAGTCTATCTTCAGGGCAGCCCCATGCAGGATGAATGACAGTAATCCAACTGCAAAATATACACAAAATCAAATGATTTTTTCAACACAAGAGAAACCTGGACTGCTTGTTCACTTTGTATATCCTCAGTAGAAATTTTCTTAAGGAAAAAAATTAATAAAGAACTGTTGTATTTCTTCTTTGGAAGGAATGGCACTACCGTCAGAATGCTGTCTCAAGACTTTTACTTTCATGTGATAGCAACTGCTTTTCACCCCTGAACTCTGAAGGGTACAAGAGCCTTGTTAGAGCAAAAAAGTTGGCAATCCAGTTAATTTTAACTTCAAAAATCAATTTGAAAGTTTCTTTAATAAAAACTCTTTTCAGTTGCAACTATTTTTCTATTAGAGTTAACTGAACAGGATCTTTCCTCCAACTGATTATTCACTTCAGCTGCCTAAAAGACGGGACCCATCACTGGGTAGCAAACAGGAAAGTTATCACTACTGCACAATACAAGGCATCAGAAACTGGGTTTTATCCAAATTATATCTGTCAGTGTAAAAAAGGGGAAACGTTAAAAGAGCTTAAGAGTATACGGATGATTTCTGAATGGCAGGTCAGGATGATGATCACTAGTAGTGATATTCCATCAGAAGGTATTTATCAGACGTGAACAACCAGACCCACATGTAAAGAGTTTGAACTTTATTATGTTCTGCCTACAATACAGGAATCTCTCCAGTCTGGCAGCCTACTCCTGGGAACAGGTAGAAAAGGCTCCAAGGTATTTGGGGAGGGGCTGTGTGTCGGACCTAGCCTTTTGCAGTTGTGCAGTGACTCCAAGCTAGCTCCACGCTTCACCCCTCCTGCCAGGCTGAATACTTCCCAACAGTATTAGAACAATGATAGCAAATCTCTTGGGCTTGGTGTGTTTAGAAAATGCCTAATTTGACTCTGCTAACACCCCCTTCCTCAGATAAAAGATAAACAATTAATAACCAAGAGTAATAAATTAAATTTAAATATAGTATATAATAAATAAATAGTAAATAGTTGTGTTTTTTTTTAAAAGGCCTATTCCAGGCAGCTCCAGGTTGCACTAGGCCTGGAAACTCCAAATAATTGTCTTGTGTGGCCTTGCAGCCTCACAAAAAGAGCAGGCAAACATACTCTGATTCTTGGGTGTTTTTGGAGGCTCCAAATTAAAGTAGGGTCCTCTCATGTGACTTTCAGAAAGTCTGGAGGCCTGGCATATTACATAGGATACGCATGTCATAGGTTCACCATCAACATATTAGGAACAAGCTGGATAAATGTGTCAGTCACAGATGAATAAGATAAGAAGGAGACTAAGCACAATGGCAAGCAACTACAGATAAATAAGGGGATTGGCACTTAGTTAAACAAGATTCTTTTTAAGAGTACAAGGCTTGGGTTCTAAAGGCATATTATATTTGCTTCTTTTTTTCCCAATGGAAAGAATTGATAGCAGTCAATATAGGGTTTTTGCATTCTGGAAGTTAATTAATATGTTCCAAACACATATAAAAAAGGCAATTGTTATGGGAACTATAACAATTCATTTTCCTTGTCCTAAGAAGGCAAGTAACAAAGTTGTTCTGTCTGAGCTTACTGTAACTTCCAATAAGCAATTCTTCTGCCCATTCCTGACAAAAAGCATTTATCTTAATATAAGCAATATCCCACAATGTACTGAAAACTACTCTTCTCCAACACATTTTCTGTTATGTCTTCTAAAGTAAGCCTTCTAAAATTGAAGGCATCTAAAATTGAAATGTCTATGTTTGTGCATCCACTTTTCAATCATTTGTATAAATGATTTATGTTTTTAATCCAAAAATATTTGAACCACCTGTAGAGAATGCTGTGCATGCATGCTTAATCTTGTACTTATATTAAAGGCCCAACAGGATCTCTGCAGCTGCAGGTGACAATATTATGGTGGGAGAAGAAGGAGACATAGGTGACATTACAAATACAGTCCATCGTTATCTCACATTGACTGATTTATTGCAAATTATAGCTTTGGATAAAATATCACCAAGATACAGTAACTGTTTTAAGTTGATGGTATTGCCAAGGAAATGTGTTGGTGTTACTATTTTAATTAAAGTAGGTATGTTTATGTTTACCTTTTATTGCTAGGTGAAGAATAGCATTTTAACAACACTAATGTCAATGGCCCATAGCAGCATGTGGCCATTTGTATTTGTAGCTGCACTAGGATTATATACATAGTAACCTCAACCATACTTTTACTCAGGGAACTCAATATTCTACTTTCTTATGACAGGCTAAATCATACATCATGAGTGGTGTTGGCAACACATTTTAGCACAAAACATGACTACGCAATATGCTGAATCACAAACTATCTGTACAACCTATATTTTGGGTGACATTTATACATCGTGGCAGGCTAGTGTTATCATCCTGGATTACAGTCAGCACCGCATCTAAAATATTCAAAAGCTTGTAATACAATGACAAAGTTATATAAAATATTATTTGGAAGATTATGTGACTTTCTACTTAAGTCTTACAGGTTCAGGAAAGGAAAACTGCAAGCCTCTAGAAACAGCATGCTGCAAAGCATCTAATTCCTACACTAACTCATGAGCAGAAATACATTCAGTTATGTTCAGTTACACTTAAGATTTCCAGAAATATTAATATTGCTAAAAGAATGTACAAGAATGTAAAAGAATGGGGGAAGAACCTTTTAGGAAAAATGAAAATATATGCAGATTCCTGAATTCTGAGGAATATGCCACCTTTTTATTTTTGGATGTTTAACAGAAGCAGGCAGGCAAAGTTAAAATTGCAAACTAAAAGTCCATCAATGTTATTATAAAACAAAAGAAGATATGAAAGTGGTTATTCTCTTTCACGTTAGATAATTTTTAGATGTATTTTCAAATACAACTCAATTTCTTTCATATTTAATCATTTTTTGAGCTTAGAATAAAAATATTAATATTTATTTTTATTTTTATTATTTATAAGGGGCGCCCATCTACCTTTGTTGTATACAAGGATTTCTGAGAAAAACCCTTTTTCCTTGTGCTTTTCATACCTCTAATACCTCCTGTATTCAAAAAAGGCAAAACAGCATATTTGAAAAAGGAGTAACTCAACCAAAACCCTATATGTAACTGGAAAGGTAACAAGGGTAATAATGAATTAACACATTTCCTTTTTAATATCTCAAAAGCCATTCAGTTTTTGAGGAAAACATCAGTGTTTTGTTATTTGGATAGACATAATCACAAATGTTTGGTATGCTTTCTTGGGAAAATAGGAGTAAAGTGTGTTGGATATGTTCACTGTCTTGAATTAACTCTAAAAATAATAAAGACAGGATATAAATAGTCAATAAAAGTAAATAAATATGCATCAATGCGTGACTTAACGTATATGCCAATCCCGTAGAATATCATTTAGTTAAGGAATAGCACTCTGGTGATAAATATACACAGATTTTTTTATTATCATACAAAACATCACATCCCAAACATTTTTAATTCAATATCACTGAATAAATAAGGTGCGCTTCAGTGCTTAAACAAAATACTTGTAATATTATGAAGGATTTTATTAAACCAAATAAACATTTCATTAGGTCTGTGGAAGTCTTGGGAAACAATTCAGAAAATGTGCTTTGGAGAACATGGGAACAAAAACTTGAGTACCTTTCTGTAATTCTGTGATGCAACCACATCTTTTTTTGAGTTCATAGTGCTGAGTTTGCACTCCAGGCATTCTGAATCATTTTTTTTTCCAAATCATTTCTCATGTGCAGCTTTATTAATTGTACCTTACATTTCAGTCTCAAATTTGTTTAAAGATCAGAAACACTCAAGTCCTACAAATCAACTTGCCACAAGAACTTATCTGAAATGCAAACCATACATGCAAGAAGGGGTTAAAAAAGTGATCACCTTTGGTGTGCTGTATGTTACACTGCAGCGTTTGCTCAACTGGTACATTTAATCAAAAAAAATGTATACAAAGTCAATTATAATTCCGAGAAGCAAAATTGCTAGCCATTAAAGGTCTTATTAGTTTGTAGAAAACATTAAAGACCAGACTTTTTTGGCACAACAATCAATGCCAAAAGCCACCAAACTAAAGCATCATCTACTTGGGTGATATATTCCACGAAGAAGCATTTTTTAAAAATGTATCCTGGTTAGGAAATATATATATATATAAATGTTTTTCTGATTAAGGTGACAAAGATGCACACTGACACTCCACGCTCTTGGATTTTATCCTTGACAAACGGCCGTACCTGGATCTCAGGTTCATTCAACATACCAACACGAATCTCTTCCAAGTATTCCCACAAATAGAAATCCCGTATCTCAGAGGAAGGGCACTGATCAGACCGGGCGGCTTCCTCGTTTTCGACTGGCAGGCATTGAGCAAGCAAGGTGCGCACGTGTGACCGTGGACTGGGTGTGACCCAGACACACACACACACACACACATATTCACGCACACTCACACGCCGCATGCTGCCCGAGGCCAGAAGGCAGCGAAGCATCGCCTGAGGAATCTCCCTCGCCCTGCAGAAGCCTTTGGGGAGGTGGGGTGAAGGGGAGACCCCCGGAGTACAGCTCCCACCCTACTAGCGGGTTCCCCCCCCCCCCACAACAACAACAAGGCAACATCCTGTCCCTTTAAGAGTAGGCCCGACTGCCGGGGGACTGCGAAGGAGTGGTCGGACGGGGACTGATCCCGCGGCCTGCTCTAACGGGTCCCCGCTTTGCTGCCACCTGTCCCGGGCCCGCGGATCACGGCGTCTCACCTGCGTGCCGTAGCTCGGCTTAGGCCGAGAAGTCGGTCTGGAGTTGTCCGCCCCGCTTTTCCCTCCCGGCCTCTCGCCCCTTGCTGCGTTGGCGCTGCCTGTGTCCTGCCGCGGCGCCCTCGACTTCTGCTTCGACAAGATGGCGGCCGCGCTATTGCTGCTGAGAAGGAGGCGGCGGCTGCGGGCGCTGGGACGGCGGCGGCGGCCACTTTCGCTCACTGAGAGGAGAGGAGCAGGGACACGGGGAGCCCTGGCGGGGGGGAGGAGAGGCGCCATAGCCAGGCCAGACTAATCGAAAGCGGCACCCTTAGCTAGTGCTCCGAGCACAGACACACCGACATTCCCCAATGGGCTTCGCCGCAACTTTCATGCGGCTCATAAGTTCATATCCCGCGCTCGGTCCCAGTACAGAACCCAAAAGAAGTAATCCAGAAACGATTCGCTTATCACTCGATTGGTTGAGTCTGAGAGTGACGGAAATTGCCGAGTCCTTTCGGCTCCCAGAAACTAGCGTGAGTTAGCAGTTCTCGCGCGAAGCTCAAGGAAAGAGCCGCGAGACTGATATTCCAACGGGACTTCCCTGGAAGTGACGTATTGTTTCTTCTAATCTTAGCTAGGCGTAAAGAGTAGTTGCGGGCCCAGGTAGGCCTCAACTTTGGTTAGGCTAATTAGGTCTCCAGTTATGTGGACAGTAGGCTTATGAACACCAACAAAAACCTTCATCACCCTTCCAGATACGTTAAAATCGGGCATTTCCCCCAGAATTGTCGCCTGCCAATGGCTGTAGATAGCTACTTTAGAATTTACTGTGTCAGAAAACATACCTGGCATGCTTTAAATTTATTTTTTATGACGCTGTTTGTTCCAAATCAGCATTAAGATTATTAATTTTTTAAGAATTTGTGAAAACTGCAGTTATTTTCATTTTAAGGATTTTGGGTTTTTTTTCTTTTTGATGTGTTCAGGGTTGATTACAAGTGGTCCTCGACTTACTACAGTTCATTTAGTGACTGTTCAAAGTTACAACAGCACTGAAAAAAGTGACATGAACTTTTTCACAGTTACAATCTTTGCATGATCATGTGATCAAAATTCAAATGCTTGGCAAGTGACTCATAATGGTTGCAGCGTCCCAGGGATATGTGATCACTTTTTGCAACCTTTTGACAAGCAAAGTCAATGGGCAAGCCAGATTCACTTAATTGGGTTATTAACTTATCAACTGCAGTGATTCACTTAACAAGAAATGTCATAAAATAGGACAAAACTCACTTAACAAATTCTCACTTAGCAATATAAATTTTGGGCTCAGTTGTGGTCCTACATTGAGGGCTACCTGTACTGGCATCTGCTTGGATAAGTCCCTGCAGCTTTCTGGGTAACATTTTCAGAAGTGATTTGCCATTACTTTTTCAGGGCAGACAAAGTGACTGGAATAAAGTCACCTAGCTGGCCCGAGGTAGACTAACATCTCAAATTATCCCAGTTTCTAGCCTACTACCAAATTGGTTGTCTGGTTTTGCCTTGGATGTGTCATCATTATATGCCTTGGCACTAATAAGATAGAAATAAATCCAAAATTACTAATGTGCCATAAAATTGATGTCAGTAGGTAGACATCCATGATGCTTGGTCTCTAACTGAAAGAACCTTTGGGTCTTCCAAAAGTGTAACCATTGCCTTTATAATCAAGTTTATCTGCCTTGATGCTGATTATCTTCCTTCTACCTGTCACATTATAGATTTCTTAAGAGAAATCTCAAGTTTTAATGAATTACAGAATAAGAGAGTTGGAAGGGACATTGGAGGTCTTTTAATCCAACCCCCTGCTTAGGCAGGAAATCCTATACCAGTGGTGGCGAACCATTTTAGGCGCATGCATTCACACCCATGTGCAAAAGGCATGTACATGCTCATGCACAGTGGAAATCTGAAGATCAGCTGGGTCTTCAGAAACGCTCGTGTGCACATGTGCACTCAAGCATACGTGCAGCAGAGACTGAACAGCTGGAGGTGAGTTCGGAAGATAGCACACATGCCCACAGTAAGTGTTCAGTGTGCCACCTCTGGCACACGTGCCTTAGGTTCACCACCACTGCTTTATACCATTCTGGACTAAGGGCTGTCTGAATCTTTTTTAAAAAACCTTAGGATAGAGCATTGACAACTTCCATAAGCAAGCTAGTCCACTGATTTAATTATTCTCACTGACAGGAAATTTTTCCTTAGTTGTAAGTTGGAGCTCTCCTTAATAAGCTTCCATCTGTTACGTATTATCCTGTCTTCAGGTGTTTTGGAGAATAGATTGAACCCCATTTGTTGTAACAGCCTCTCAAATATTAGAAGACTTATGTCATCCCTACTTCTTCTTTTATTAGACTAGACATAACCTAGTTCTTGCAACCGTTCATCATATGTTTTAGCCTTCCTCTCAGTTATTGCTATTGAGTCAGATGCCACTGGTGCTATCTGTTTTTCTTGCCTAAATATAAAACCTTAAATTTCTCATCACTGAACTGCATTTTCTTGGCTAGAGTCCAGTGTTCAAGTGTGACAAGATCCTTCTGGATTTTGAGCCTATGCTGTAAAAGGGTTGGCTATTTCCCCCAGCTTTGTGTTGTCTGCAAATTTAATGAGTTCCCCTTGTAACTTTTCATCTAAATCAGGGGTCCTCAAACTTTTTAAACAGGGGGCCAGTTCACGGTCCCTCAGACCGTTGGAGGGCCGGACTATAG
>JAEANM010013246.1:0-14483 GCA_017656035.1 Myanophis thanlyinensis | reverse complement strand
GTATTTGTGTATTTTTCTTTTTTCTTCTAACTTTTTATATTTTTTAATTGTATTATTTTTATATTATTAAACTTTAAAAAAATATTATAAAAAAGAGTCAAAGCTGTTTGATGCCTTTTTGAAAAGCGAAACTAAGTTTTGCCATAGAGTATCTAGAATGGAGTTAATTTTCTTGAAGATGCTATTATCTAGATATGTTTTATCTCTTGGTCAAATGGTCCAATAAGTCATTGCAGGCCTGGGCAGGTGGGACTGTAGAAGTAAACTCCCTTCATGGACTTCTAGCATTCTCTTTGCCTTCCAGGGATCGAGGATCTTGTCCTGGCAGATATCAGTTCCCCCAGTCGGACTCAGACGGGAGACAGTAGCAGCATTTCATCCTTCAGCTACCGTGAAATCATGAAGGAGGGATCTGTGGCTGGCAGTAACAAGGTGAGGGATCCAGTGGTAGAAATCAGAAGCCTGGCTTTCTAAGCCACAGAAACCAGGGCTTTTGAATGTGTAGCTTTGCTTCCTGTGGGGATGAGTCTCGTAAAGAGAATTTTCTCTTTCCCAACAGAAATGGCCCTTTCTCTCTAGTTCTTTCCTTTTCTCCATGAAGGGCAAGTGATTTTTTTTCCCTCGTTCCTGCTCTGCATCATTTCTTGCATTGGTGAAGCGTGAGGTTGTAATTCACCCAAGCAAGTTTCATTTGACGCAGCAGTACCAGGGTTGCAGTCTTCAAGCTTTTGGGGATTTTTCTTTCTTTTTTTCTTTTCTTTTTGTAGGATTCCAAGGTCAGCCAGCTGAAGCCAGCTGGGAGATACTAGCACGAGTGGACAAACTCAGTCTAAATGTTTAAGGAATAGGATGGTTTGAGTATATGCTTACTTCAGGAGTCTGTGATCCGTATCAGAATAATAAATTCACCTGTTTTCCAATCTGTTCTTGTGTAATATAAATGTAATGTTTTCACAGATGTTTAGAGTAATTCACACTTGTTGTTTAATTAACTGATATTCATAATTTGTATTGCCTGCCAAAACCTGGTACTGAACATCACTAATAGTAAATCAAAACAAAACTTTACTAAAACATTATGTCAGTGCAAGGAAGTTAATGAAGCCTGAATTAAAAAACAGATTGGAGGCTGATTGAAAGATTCCTAGTTCCCATCTCATGCTTGACTCATTTTCTTCATCACGAATCAGGATGTATAGCAAATATATGGAATTAATAATTTTTAAACCTAGTGGAGGAACACTCAGATTGCAAATGGATTTGGAAGCTGGGAAATTTTGACACTTTATAATTAAAGTTATGTGAACAGTTAAGAGCAAAAGGCTAAATAATAATAGCGTATATTTAAACATTTTATAAAACCCATGACATTGCAAAGTAAAATCAACAAAAGAATAACTAAAACAATAACAGGAAATAAAATCTGTGAAAACATTAAAAACCTGAACAGGAATTACACGTTCTTAAAAGGCTTGGGAGCATAAAAATATTTTTGTCTGGCAGCGGCGATAAGATTATGAAGCTGGACCCACCTATGGCCTCACTCGTACCTAGCTGGGGAGGGCATTCCAGAATTGAGGAGCTACCACAGAAAAGGCCAAGTAGCCATCATTGCACCACAGGATGGTAGGGCAGCCAGAACCGCCTCTCCAAGAAATAATGTTGGGATACAAATAGAAATAGGAGTGATGAAGAGTTACTTCAGATACTGGAGATCCAAGGGTGAAGCCCTTTATAGATTAAGCAGCACCCGGAATTGGGAGCAGAAACTGATTGGAAGCCACTCCATAAAGTACAGGCATGGTATGTTTCTATTGCCCAGTTTCACTCAGTAATCTTCTACCAGCATTTTCTTCTAATTGAAATGTCTCAAATGTCTTTAAGGACAACCCAATGTATAATGCATTGCACTAATTAAATGAGAAGTTACCAGGGCATGGATTACTGTGATGAGAGTGTCTTTTATCAGACTGAACCATAGCAAGAGAAAGAGGCTTCAGTCCAGAAGCTCTCCAAAGCTATGACCCTGAAACTTTAAGATGAGGGGCAACTCCATTCAGAATAGGTAGGATTCACCAGACAGGCAAAGCACCTCTGTCTTCTGGATTGAATTTTGGATTATTGGTAATGACCCAGTCCATTACCACAGCATACACCTTGGTTCAGAAATTCCATTACCTTACTCCCAATTTTTTCACTGTCTGGAACCATTATAACTTTTGAGTCCCCCAAAAGCATTACTAGTGAGTTTATTTTCTGTTCTCATTTGAAAAAAATAGATAAATAGCTTAATGATTATTTTATTTATTATTATTATTTATTAATTTGATTTTTATACCACCCCCCTCTCCCAAAGGACTCGGGGCGGTCATAGAGCCGTTCAAAAACACAAAGTAAATGACAATTTAAAACAAATTAAAATAAACTAATTAAAGTGGCTGATTATAATTAAAAACCCAATGTAAAAATTAAAAATTTAAAACAATTTAAAATTACAAATTTAAAAACTAATTTAGAAAACCAATTTAAAACCCCCGTTAAAATTAATTAAAATCCCCAATCAATAGTACTAGGCCAGACCGGCCTGCTGAAACAAAAAGGTTTTTAATACCGGAAGGTCTGTAGGTCCGTGATGGTCCGGATCTCCAGGGGTAATTCATTCCATAGGGAGGGTGCCCCCACAGAGAAGGCTCGAACCCTTGGGGCCGTCAGACGACACCGTCCTGACGATGGAACCCCAAGGAGGCCCACCCTGTGGGAATGCACTGGCCGGCGGGAGGCTGATGGTGGCAACAGGCGGTCCCGTAAATGATGTTTTCCCAAAGGTGTGCATAACGTCTCCACTAGGAAAGTATACTGTATGTTCTTATCTCTTTATCTTTAGATCACATCCTTTTTCAGTTGGCAGTTTCTAGACATGATAAATTACAACTTCCGTAATTCCCAGTTACTACACCACTTGAGAATTTGCTTTCGAATGCTTTAAATGAAAAAGAACAGTTGGTAGTAAGATCCACATGCACAGTTTCATGTGTATACTATAACATTTTTATATACAGCACTGATATCTTTGATTGTATAGAGGAAACATGAGATATATGATTTGCCTGATTGGTGGAAATTGGGTTATTCTGCAAATGTACTGAATTGTGCCTGTAGTAAAAGGCCTGAATATGTGAGAAGTGATACATCTGCCTTTTACTTTTTCTGCTTGCAGTCAACCACAGGAAGCCCACAGTCACAGTCGCAACCTCCACGGCCAGCCGACCTTTCGGATGAGGAGATCTCAGAACTGTTCCAGCGGCTGGCTGAAGTTCAGCAGGAGAAGTGGCTGTTGGAGGAGAAGGTATAAAATCACCTGGGTTTTAGTTTTGGATTTTGTGAGACCTTGTGCCATTCAGTATTTCCTGGACTTGCCACAGTATAGACCAGGGGTCTCCAATCTTGGCCACTTTAAGACTTGTGGACTTCAACTCCCAGAATTCAGCTTTGCTTTGCTGGCTGAGGAATTCTGGGAGTTGAAGTCCACAAGTCTTAAAGTGGCCAAGGTTGGAGACCCCTAGTATAGATCACCTAGTTTGGAAGCAGGCAACAGTGGCCTTGGCATGCCTTCCAAAGGACCCATGTAGGAGCCCATCAACTTTGCTTTTAATCCTGATAGTGTTGTCTGACCTTGACTTGTGGGGTTGTGGCCGGGGGCAGCTGATTCTGAAAGGATGTCAGTACAGATACTGATTCTGAACTTTGGGGGAATCAGTCAAAGACATGGAAAAACACAGGGAGGTCTGGGATAAAGAGAGCAGATTGGAAAAAAGAGATTGGTCTGCCACATTTAAGAGACATCGCTTGAAGCTAGATGATTCCCAAGTCTAAGAATAGCATTGGCCTTGTGGGAAGCAGGCTTGGCAGTAACAAGTAATGCAATCTTTCTCGGCCAGGTGAAGCATCTTGAAGTCAGTAGTGCCTCCATGGCTGAGGACCTATGCCGGAAGAGTGCCATCATTGAGACCTATGTGATGGATAGCCGCATTGGTAAGAACTGTAGGCTTCAGGAAGAAGCAACCAGAAATTTGAGGTTGCAGGAAAAACGGGGGAGTGGAGGCTGAAAACAGACATGATGTTGTCTATCTAATATCAATCTGGCTGAGCTTCTGTAAAAGTCTTCTTGTTCCATTTTTGGATTGCATCCTATGAAGTCCCTAGGACATTGTGAAATCTTTAGGTCATTGTGGCTTGATCATGGCTGAGGGGAAAATGTTGAAATGGGAGTTTTGCATGTCGCAGCTGTCTGTGGTATATTTTCTAAAAATGGTAAGTTTCCCAAGAAATTAGAAAGTGAACGTTAGAAGAATTAAACCGTAAGGAAGAATCCACTCCCAAGGGATTAAATGGAACAAGCATAGTTCTATTCTATCTCTTGGGCACAGAACCGATGTAATATTAGGGATATAAATACATAAAAACACTGAAATACAAAATAAAAATGTAGGATCATCAAGAATACCTCAGCCCTCCACTTTCTCTCCAGTTGATAAAGCAAGAATCTGGCAGGTTTAAATTCAAAAACATTAGGACTGCAGAGGGGGAAAAAAATCCGGAATTGAGCATATACTTTGGATAAATCTGGGTGGGGAAAAAAGGACTTTGTAGAGCAACCTTAACTGTGCTGTGTATACTGCCTTCCTCTGCCAGCACCCACATTTATTGAAAGAGATTTCTAGAATCAGTGCTTGAGTACTAGTACCAGAAAAATCCAATGATTTTTATTTCTGTGTAACCCAGTAGAGGTGGAAAGGAGCCTGTAGACTCCAGAAGACAATAAATGATGCAGATTGTTTAATTCATGTGGTATTGCTTCCATGCCAGACTTGGCTCACAAAAGGGATTTTTGTATGTGTCTTAATGTGTACTTGACAATGCCAAGTGTTTGGGACCTTCTTTTCAAGCAATGACAAGGTCTGCAGTGTCTGCTATCAAAACCTGTTAGTTCATCAAAGACCCAGACGGTCTGATGTGATCCTTGAGGGTCTTGCTAAAGATGAGGATGTCATCCAGGTAGACCAGAACCCTCTGGTAGAGGTACTCATGAAGGACCTCGTTAATCAATTTCATAAACACAGCAGGAGCCCCTTGTAGTCTGAACAGCATAACTTCGAACTGGAAATTTCCTAAGGGGCAGTTGAATGCGGTTTCCCACTCATCTCCTTCTCTAATTCGCACTCTGTAGTATGCTTCCCGTAAGTCCAATTTCGTAAAAATTTTTTCCCATTAACCAGGTGGTTGAGCAGGTCTTTCATCAGTGGGAGTGAGTAGGTGTTTTACACACTCACGGCATTAATCCCACAAAAATCCACACATAATCTCATCAACCCGTCTTTTCTCTTGTGAAACAGAATGGGGGCCGCCACCCAGGAATTGGCTGGTTGGATGAAACCCCACGCGAGGTTTTCATCAATGTACTTCCTCAATTTGCCCATTTCCTTTGGTGTCATCAAGTACATTTTTGGCTTCGGCAGTGTGGCCCCCGGCATGAATTCAGTGGCACAGTTTGTGGGCCAGTGGGGGGGAAGCACATTGCATTCCTGCTTACTGAAGACCTCCACGAGGTCTCAATATTCCGGCGGCATGTTCACCATGTCTGGGGTGACCTTGGTGGTGGTGGCCACTATTTTCTCTCTTAGCTTCAGCCGGTTAGGATATTCAAGGTTAGAGAGACGTTGGGCAGCGGCAGTGTGGAGCCGGCAGCTATCTTCAGCTTTCTATAGCCTCCTTCCCATGTTATGGTTGGGCCCCACTTGTTCAGCCAAGCTAGCACCAACATCAAGGGATCCATCATCTTTGGAGCTACTATGAACTGGATGAACTCCCAGTGCTCGCCAACCTCTAAGCGGAGTGGCTTAGTCACTAGTGTGGCTGGAGTGCCTCCCATTAGAGACCCACCCACCTGTTCAAACCATATTGGCTGGGTCAGGTGTGAATGCCTAGTTCCTTAACTATGGCCTTGTTCACTAAGCACCTTGTGCACCCAGCGTCTAGGAAAACGTCTATGGCCTTCTCTTTCCCCGTTTGTGGGACGATCAGGCGGGTCTCGACTAAGAAGGGAATATCCACACTCACCATTGGGTCTTCGTGAGCATCCTCGTCACTCGCCTCGGGGCTGCTCTCAGATGTTGGAGCGTTTCCTTTCTTGGGCATTGGGTTGAGGGCTTGCACCATTTGCTTCGCAGATTTCCCCCTGTCTTTAGCTTTCTCACCGGTTTCATAGCAGGGGCTTTCCAATTGGGGTAGATCTCAAGGTACATCGCCACGGTCAGGTGATACCAGTCCTGGATTCGCTCCAGACCCCCCCTTATCCCACACACTTTTCTGGACCCAATCCCTCTTTGTAGTAGTGGATAAGCAATTGGTCGGGCCAGTCTCGGAGTTTTCTGGCCACCCGGCGGAATTCCCAATTGCACTCTTTGGGGTGCCGGCCTCTTTGCTTGATCCCTTTAATCTCCATCTCTGCCTCTTTGCAATGTGCGGTGTCTTCAAATTGCTCACACAACGCTTGCACAAACTCATCGAAGTCCTCTAATTCAGGCGCCTCTTGGTTATTCATCTCGGCGACCCATTCTGCTGCTTCCCCGTCATTCATCCCCTCAGCGATCACGGACTTCACGTCTCATTCAGTGGGGTAGTGGTGCCCTTGGGTGTCGAAATGTATTTGGATACGATTTAGGAAGTACGCCAACTTCGCAGGGGTCCCATCGAATGTCACCTTGAAAGGTGGCAGTTCAGACGCTTATCGGCTCCGGTGCTTCCAAGCTTGGCTTCTCCCTCCAACCAGACATTGAGTGAGGCACGGGGTAAATCCCAGCCATCTTTTAGGGTTGACATTAGCATTATTGATGTAGTGACTTCTATTAGTTTTTGTGATGTGTTTTTCAGGATATGGGATTTTGGTTTCTGAAGCATTGGGGTTGATGTTACTTTCATTTATGATTCTGATGAGGCTGAATGAGAAAAGGATAGGTTTTGGTATGTTTATAGCATGGCTAATGTAGGTTCTGCGTTCATATAAAAAACCTGACATAGACGTAGGTTCTGTGTTCATATAAAAAACCTGATATAGAAGTAATCTCCCATTTGTATGCAAACACCTTGACTTATTGAGAAGCAGCAGCTCCAAAAAGAAGTCTTCCTCTCTTTTACAAAGCTGCAGATATTTTCCAGACTTGATTTGCTTTTCTTCCTGCCCGAGTTTTCTTTTTCTTTTTTTCAGTTTAAACAGATATAAGGGTGATCAATGATTTTGATGATCTTGAATGATCATCAGGAAATGATGGCCACTTTGATCTTCAATAGGATGATTGGCTTTCGACGGTTCTCTGCTATTGTGAGAGACTGACAAGTCCCATTTCCTAACCAAAGTAAATTAATCCTGCTGAATAGTCCTCCTTCTTTTTCTTAACCTGTCAATTCTGTGCTGTCACTCAAAAATCACACAAACATGCTGGCAGGATTAGAAGCTGCTTTTCACTCTTTTTTCAAGTCAAAGCTAATACTCTGCATTCATTAAATTTAGTTTCAGTTAATGCCGTATTCCACACATTTGGGTGCTACAATTACAAGATACTTGACCTGAATCAATGGACTGCCCAAAATGGATTGGTCCATTGAGATCTATTTATCTTATTAATAAAATAGGAATTTTACAGGTTCAGAAACTGAGGAAATCAGGATTAGCAGCCATAATGCTTCCGGCATCAAGTCAATAGAGGAGAAGAACCTAAGCCAGTGATGGCGAACCTTTTACTTACCAAGTGCCAAAAAGTACATGCTTTGCGCGTGCCATCCACACTTGCGTGTGGCTGCTGCATGTGCAACCTTACCATCTGCACATGCATGCAGCTTTTGCATGTGCAATGCATGCGCACTGTGTGCAGGCACATACACACATGAGCAATCGCATGTGCATGCTCATCTGGCTGACAGCTTGTGTGCCCAGCAAGATGGCTCTGCAAGCCACCAATGGCATCTGTGCCATAGGTTTGCCATCACAGACCTAAGTTATTTCCAAGGTTAAGAGGATGCCATTTTAGACATATTTTTCTTCCTTTCAAGAATGAAAGAGCCAGGGAAGGAAATGTGTGTTTGTGTGTGGCCGGGAGGGGGGCGTGCTCACTAGGATAGCTTTTAGAGTTCCCTTGGTTTGCGGTTAGTGCTGTGATCCAAAGAAAACTGTTTCCTGCTCAAGAATGATGCATGGAAATGGATGTGCAGTCAGCAGCCAACTTTTGAAAAATGTTCGATTCAGCAAATCATTCAGGAAATCATTTGGGAAACTGAGTCACAAACCAAGCATGCTGTCCTGACAGCTTGCTTTCCTGGTGCTCCCTGGAGTTTTCCCCAGTCCAGTCCCACAATGCCTCTGCCAGCCCCCCTCCTCTATAAACTCCACTGCCCTTAGAGCACCTTTGCCACATAGGATCTTGCTGCAATTCTGACTGGTGGATCAGAATTGCAAAGGAGCAGACACTTTGCAGTGTGGGGAGAGGGGATAATAAGGAAGAAAGGGTGTCTTAGAAAAAGTCTGCATGTTCAGGGGAAGAGCCATGCAACTAGATAGTCAAGTGGTGGTGGTGGTGCCATCCCGTGGGTACGTTTTTTGTACATCCACTTTGAATTGTGCGATGGGCATGAAACAGAAGTCAGCTATAAATAGCTTGTGCAGGGTCGCCTTTGCCTCAGCTTGGCAACACACAACTCAGCCAGTGAATATTTCATGAATGCTAAAAATACAAACCACCACCACCACCACCTCCTCCTCCTGCATCTTCAGCTCCTTTCCTTTTTGCCTCATCGGACGGTCATTCGCAGCCAGATTTGCCCTCCAAATCTTTGTAATTGAATCTAGCCCCATATTCTAATCATTTGATTCCCAGTGCTCCAGAGACTTCAGCATGGGTTTTTTGTTTTGGTTTTTTCTTAAAATACAACCACTCCTACTTCTGTAGCACTTTCAGATCTTTACCCAAATGTGCTGTGCCAATGTGAGGAAATAATGGATAGATTTTGTACATTGAAATGAAATGCCAGCAAGAGGAAAGGAAAACTTATGGCTGTGTAAGGGCACAATAATGTGGCAGCAATCTATCTCCTTATTGAGTAAGTCCATTAGATCTTATCCTGTCCTCTTGGATTACAGAGGTTCAAACTGTGCTGTTTTCTGTTAAGATCACAATAAAGTGAGTGAAAATTTGACAGAAGAGGGGGTTTGAACAAAAATGCTTCTAAAGAACATTTTAGAAAGTCCTGTTAGCAGGCTTCCCCACACACAGCCAGAACTTTTTAAGTATCACAGCATATTCCAGATCAGGATGACAATTTGTGGATATTTTCTTACCCTTTCATTGAATGCTCATGAGCATGGCCCACAAAAGGGACTCCTGAGTGCCAAATTTGGCATTTTAAGAAATGTGATTTTCCTTAAGAAATGTGATTTTTCTGAAAATGGAGGCACACTCCTAGCCACTACGGCCACTAAATTGGATGAACTGCAAGGACAAAGGAAAGAGAAAATGGAGTTTTTGTTCTTGTTATTGTTAAAGTAGGGGTTCTTGTGTATGTGCAGAGTGAGAAACCCAGAGAGGTGTGTATAATTTCTGTGGATTTCAGAATTCAGCTTTTGCAGAATCAGATTCTAATTTTTAAAAAGTGTGTGCTTCCTCCTGTTGAATGTGAATTGTAACTTGCATTGATGATTGTTACCCAGTGAACAAATAAAAGAGCAGAAAGTGAAATGGGCACTAAGCTGAGCAGGAGAATTGAGTTTGATATGGAAGCTAGGTTCAAACCTAGGATTGATAGCCACCATCTCTTCTTTGAGGCTTTGTGTGTATGTATGGCAACACATGCTAGCATAGCCAAGGGACAGGAAGGGTTTTGGTATTGAGAGACAGCTGGATTGATGAAGGCTGAAAGGAAGAACAGGAAGAATTGATCTAGATGTCAGGGTTGTTTTAGTCCAGCATCAGTCTTGTAAATCAAGGCAGCAAATTGTATTCAACAGCCTTGGGAGGGAGGGTGCAACATGCAGGCCTTTTCCCCATTGGTCTTGAAAAAAAGGAAATGGGAACACCAATGCCCAGTCTCTACCACTTTCTCCATTTCAGGGAAGCTGATATGAAAATGTCTTTCCAAGTAAGGTCCCACCACTTGGAAAGCTGGAAAGGTTGGATAGTTTGGGTTTAGAAAGAACTACCCACTACGGATTTATCAAATCAACTCTGATCAGGACTAACAAGGTCAAGAATGAAGCTAGACAACCAAGTTAGCCTGGTATCTGGCAGGACGTTGGTGGAGAATGGCAGGCAAATTTGAGTTTGTGGTTTCTTCAGATAAAATAGTGATTGTCACTGGCTGCTTGATCAAGAGGCAACCTTAAGAGGCTTGATTTACTTGGATGTTCCTTGAAACGGGAGCTGTTCCCCAATATACGGGGCCTGGGTATGGTCAAAATGCTTTGACTTTAACTCTTGTTTTGAGAAGAATGAGTTCTACAGCAAAGTGGTCAAGAGCTTTATATCTTGCTGTACTCCAGGCACATTTGTCATTGTTTCCTCAGCCTTATCTCTGCAACCCCATGATCCAAACAATAAGCTAGGCTGTCATGGAGCCATACAGATTTCCCTTTTGTTGGAGTTATCTGTCTCTTGGCTCTCAAAAGCCGTGAAACTGCAAGCAAATGTGTTGGTTGGCTCCCTCCACCCTGCACCCAATTTAATTCCTGTGCCCTTTTTTTCATGCTAGTTTCTTAGGGCGGGATGGAGGTTGGTCTGCTGCTGTTATTTCTTTCCTGCTGCTTTGCTAATTTCATGGTTGAACAACTTGCAGCTTTCCTACATGGAAAGACCCCATGTTCGTGTCAGATCCCTGATGAGATTAGATCCAGCCCAAACTCCAGGAAGGAGAGCTGTGAGTAATGGTTAGAGGCACAGGGAGGTGGCGACTGGAGAATAAATGCAAATTCCAAAAGGGAGAATTGAAAGGTGGATATCACAGTTGTTGCTGTTTTATTTACTATTGCAGCATTTAATATTGGCAGTGGGAGGAGTGGGGTGGATTCCATGGTATTGCTGCATTTCTAAAAGTAAACAGGACCGAGAATAAAGATAAAAAACTTTAAAGATAAAAAGCTTCTTCCCCTCACTCATTCTCGCTTAAACTAAGAGTAATTTTTCATGACCTCATTCTGAATTGGCTCCCTAACATCATCATATAATCAACTCTAATTGGCTGTGGAATTAAATGATAACGACTCAGATTTTATTTGCTTCTCATAATTCTGATCCTTTTGGAATGTGGAAATCATTCTCAATAAGGATAAACTAAATGCATCCATATGGAGTCCTGTCAGTCTTGCAAGATAATCCAGGCAAGAAACACTTCTAGGAGTACTAGCTATATCTTTACTCTAAGATTACATTAACAGAATCTTGCAAGTCTGAAAGTCTCCCCCCTTTTCCTCACTTTCACTCTCTTGAAAACTAGGGACGGTCCCCTATGAACCACATTTGCTACTCCTCCTCCTTCAGACTCACCTTTCATTTATCAGACCCCTGGTCTAGTCAGTTGATCTTCCCCCTGCCTTGCAAAGTCATTCCTGCATACCATTACAAGTTCAGAAGAACAAAAGAACTATAAAAACCAATCCATTTAGTTCAGAAGCTTGGGGGAAAGAACCAACCATTTGTGGGTCATCTAACTTCCTATCTTCAAAGGTCATTTAAAATAAACCTCTGGTTATGCACTTCTGAAAGGTCACCAAGGAAAGAGCTCTGGTGGATAATTGGGGAGTCTTCCCCAATTTGGTACCCTCTGGATGTGATGGACATTGATTCGCAGGTTCTCTGTTATCCAACATTTCTAAAAATCACCAAATTGGGAAAGGTTGCCCTATCCAATGGGTGGACACAAATTTGATATTTTATGGAAAGGGGATCCAAAGCGGAATTTTGAAGATGTAAGTGGAATGACTCATTCCCATAGCATTTTTAGGCTGGTTTCTCCCGAGGATGACAAACTTGTTCATCGTGATCTCCTTCTTTCTAAGGAATGTTCTTCAAAAATCACTTCTCAAGAGAAAGACTGCTGTTATAGGGAAAGTAATGTAGTTATTTGTAGGAAGGATAACCCGATACATGATCTCTGTTTTTCCTCTTGAAATGGCGCAGCCCAGATGTTCGATTTCCACTATAGCCATGATTTCATTTACACATTCATTTGCAACTTCTTTGTCACTGCCTTTTTCTCCCTGCCCTTTTTCCCTTTGACAGATGTGTCTGGGGCTCATGGGCAGGTTGATCGAAGTAGCCTAAGCAGTGTCTTGAGAGATCTGGTGAAGCCAGGAGATGAGAACCTGCGTGAGATGAACAAGAAGCTACAGAACATGCTGGAGGAGCAGCTCACCAAAAACATGCACTTACAGAAGGTTTGTAGGTGGGCCGCAGAGAAAAAAGTCTTTGGGGGGGGGGGTGAAATGGGAACTGGACAGAATCAGCCAAGGGGAAGAGGGAGGAATTCTGCCTACGAGGACCAAGCAAAAGGCATAAAGCAACAGGAACCCCCGAACTGTCAGAGTACTGAAATGGAAATGGCCATTTATGCAGGACATTTCATTTTATTTATCTGAAAGATGCATAACTAGTTCTTATGAAGGCTGATTGTGATACGAACAAGAAGAAAAAACTTCAGTCAGTAAAACGAGCGACATCACCAAGAGCAGACTCCACCATCCAGTAGAAGCAGATGGCAAATCAAGGCCATGCTATAGCCACAACAACCCAACATTTTGGGTGAATGAATAGACAGGCTTCACTAAGACTGAAATCAAACGTTGGGCCACACTCTGCAAGGAAGGCATTTTCTAAGTGGATTTCCACCGCCAAGAATGCCTTCTCTCACATCTCTGTATAATGTTCTCTTCCCAAAGGGGAAATATTAGAGAAGAACTCCCTAGGAACTCATTGCTCCAACTTATTCAGTTGGAAAGCCCCATAATTTGGGGTAGGAATGCTAGAGCAAAGGATGTATTTTCCCCCAAAAAACGATAGTGTTTTACATTAAACACATACAGCTTTTCTACAGCAAAGCAAAGATGGACAAATTCCTTGGCCATTCAAGGGAATGCTGGGGACCACGCTCCAAAATATTATGGATGAGGCTAGGATAGAAACTAACCTTGGGTTTTATTTCCTTTGAACCATATTCAAACGTAGGTAAACTTAAAAATAATTCATATGACTGCTCTCTATTTAACCATTTTCTTATTCATTAAAAATGATCACTTGGAATAAACTTTTGGAGGTCCCTGGGGATCTCATTCACAGCTTTCAGGCATTTTATATATCATGCTAGGGCCTTGGGCTGTGCATGGTTCTCCCCAGGATGGTGCTATATGGGGATTTGGGAAATTTGGCTTATGCAAACACTTGTTATTGCCCATGCTGGCTAAAGCCTGTAGGAATTGTAAAGCAAACAGTTGAAGAATATTGGGTGGTGTAATTCTTGCCTTTGAACAGGCTGGCATGGAGTTCTGGGAATGCTAATTTCAAGATGTCTGGAAGTCACCACAGCGAGGAAGAAAAGTCTGCCCCAGGTGAAAGCTAAATGGAAAGCTAAGAAACCAAAATGCGGATAATAGCAGTGGGGGGTTACTTGGAATGATTACTTTGGAACAAAAGGTGTGAGCTAAGACACAAGCTGTGTACCTTAAGGAAACTTGCAGAGAGGGGTTGCCTTTGGTTGGGATCCGCATGGTACCCTCAGAAGGAGATGGTGCCCTTGATAGCAAGGGTCATGCTGCAAACAGAAGTCTCTACTGCAGTGTCAGCTTATCTAGAGGAAGGCCCTCACCTGGTCAGTTTTATAAGTACCTGTCATTTTGCCTTTCAGCTAGATTATTGCAATCCTAAACTGATGGCCAGTGCCAACAGCCATAAGTGAAAAATATTCTGAAGTTGCTCTACATAAGCAATGGCACCCTTCCCTTAGAGCCATGATGATTGTATTATAATTTTGTGCCCTTGAATTAGTCTTGAACTACCCTATGCAGTTTTCTTGGTGACATTTTCAGAGATATGTCTTTGTTTTTTTGCCTTTGTTTTTTTCCGAGGGCTGAGAGAAAGTGACTGGCACTAAGTCATCCAGTTGGCTTTGTGCCTAAGGCAGAACTAGAACTCTACATTTTCAGGTTTCTACCTTAACTGCTACATCATACTGGCTTTTACTACTGCTAATACTGCAACTATTTTCTGATCCTTCTGATTAAAAGCAATGCTCGGCAGCTCAGAAAAACAGAATTGCCAAACCAAAAAATAAAGTTGGCAACCCAAAGGATCAGGAGCAACTTCTCATAAACAATTTCCACAAGCAATACGGACACTAAATCAGACACCACATGAAAAATAAGGATTAAAATAGGAACTACGATTGTTTAC
>JAEANM010013245.1:3529-14483 GCA_017656035.1 Myanophis thanlyinensis | reverse complement strand
CTGTGGGTGTGGCTTGGTGGGCATGGCTGGGAGGGTCATGTGACTGGGTGGGCAGTTTCTGTAAGCAGGACAATAAATATTAGGCTAGAAACAACACCAGAATGTTTTTTTCCTGCCTTCCTTACAGGATTAACCCTGTAAGGTGGAAAAAAAAACAGAAGGAGATTTCTTCTAACAACTGGTTCTCTGAACTGTTTAGAAAATTTACTACTGGTTCTAGCGAACCTGCTGAATTTCACCTCTGTATTATAGACTTTTTATTTTTATTGTTTACAATGTGTGGTCTTTAACCAGGTACTAGAGTAATTGAATGCATACAGAAAATTCCCAAATGATATAGGCAAGAGTAATCATATTTATGAAGGGTCCAGTAAGTCCTACTCCAAATGAAAATGAAAAAAATCTTCAAGAGCCAAGGCATTGGAAAGTTAATCTGTGAAATAAACTGTAATCCAGTAACAACAGAGCCTAAAAAATAACCTTTGGCACTATGGGCATCTTCACCGAATTCTCTAGCAGAAACAATTGGCAGAATTGCAAATCAGAATATTTCCTACCAAATGACCGTGCTCTTGTACTATCCTGTATTTATTTATTTTATTTATTTATTAAATTTATATACCGCCCCCTTTCCCTAGGGATTCGGGGCGGTTTACAGCAAATAAAAATAGATAGACAAAATTTAAAAACCAATATAAAACAATTAAATTAGCTGATATTTAAAAAATTGCAGTTAAAAATAATTAGAATTAATTATAAAATTTAACAACCAAAATTAAAATACCCCGAGGTGTCAGGGCATAGATCTCCCATAAATATACCACTGGTTTTAGAAAACCAAATCTGGTTTGTGTCCTAGGAATAATTTGGCTATTCTTGTTCAGAATTCAAGAAGTTATAGACCAAAAGATTGTGGAAGGAGACAGACAGAGGAAAGTAGATTGTGCTGAACTAAACATGAATGCTAGCAAAAGCATTTAGACTTACAGTATATACCGCTTCACAGTGTTTTACAGCCCTAAGTGATTTACAGAGTTAGCATCTTGCCCCCAACAACCTGGGTCCTCATTTTACTGACATGGGAAGGATGGAAGGCTGAGTCAACTTTGAGCCGGTGAGGATCGAACTGCTGACAGTCAACATAATTAGCCTTGTAATACCACATTCTAACCACTGCGCCATCGTGCCACCAATAATAATTCTTGTATTCCACAGGTAAGTGGAAAGTTTATCAATTCTAGGATCCTACAGGCCAAATGATATAGAGGCCATAGTTTTCCCAAATGTGTAGTTGAATCTAGTTGCTTCTTGGAAAAAGCACATTTGGGTCAAACTAGGATATTGCAGTATTTGACCAGATGGTAAGACCTGGCTGAACATGACCAGCTAAGGAGACTAAGCAGCATTGAACCTAGTTAATATTTGAATGGAAAATCAATAGAAAAATCTCAGGACTTAAGGTAGACTTGAAGACAAGAATACAAATAAAACTATTTCTGCATTACAGGTACTTTCAACTGTAACTGAGCCTGGAATTACTGACGTAAATCACTGAGGTCATTAAGCGGGTCAGCATGTGCCCAGACCCAATTTTATGACATTTTTGCAGTGCGTGTTAAGCAAACACTATGGTTGTTATGTAATCCATTTCCAGGATTTTTTATTTTTTGGCCAGAAACCGGAAGTAGATGCCAGAAACCATACAAAAATCAATAAAAAGCTATGGAATGCCGTAAACAGTTTAAAAAGTGAGCTAATTGCCAAGTGCCCCAAATGCGATTATGTGATATTGTGTGTGTGTCTGTACATGTACGCACATAATGGTCTAACTTAGAACATCACTGATTGTAAGTCAAGGACTACGTGCATTACTGCGATGACAATATGACAAGAACACAAAATTATCAACGGTTGAACCTAATGTTGGGGTATAATATAAAAATTGATGGACTCATTGTGCATATTACTAAATGCATCTGATGTCAAAGGTATTTCCTACTCATATCTAAGGCAGGTGTGTATAATAGAAACGTTTCAGACATGCAATAGACGGTATCATATACTGACATGGCCTGAATTTTACACTGGATAGTGCAGTCTTAGCTAAATAAAACTTTCAAGAAGAATGCAGAGTGCAGAGAATGAAATCAAAGCTCATCTTGTAATCATTTCACAGAGACCGTGCAGTTGCAGAAAGCTAATTACAAATGACAGTTCCTAATTAACAAGAGCAAAGATGAGAGCTTTATTATTAAAAAGTTCTTTGGGCATTAAGAAATATCACAGTGGAAGTTTTGGTGAGAGTAGGCAGATACGGAAAGAGGCTGGTTTAATAGCAGGAATCATCTTCTAATATATGCAGGTAAATTCCAATCGTGCAAGTATTCTTATGCCACAAACAATGTTTGCAGGAAGACACTTTAAAAGGTAGCAAAAAATACAGAAGGAGGAAAACATATAGCAAATTCATATGTGTGGGCTCAAATGTTTGTAACAAATCAGTTCCTAACTTATTATGATGAGCCTATGTGAAACAGACCGTGGATCATCTTAGTCAAGCAAAGATGTACTATTTCAGAACTCAATTCTCAGTCAGTTCATCTTCCCAGCCCTGTAGGAGAAGAGGATTCAGGATTTATTCATGAATTAAAAAGCATCTTTATTCCAAGTTCAGTTTGTATCCAAAACAAAGTCGGATTGAAAAGGTATGATCCCTACTGTCGCCAGAAACCTTTATTAAACCAACATGATAATGAGTTATATCTTCCATGTCCTAGATCAGTGGTGGCGAACCTTTTACTTACCGAGTGCCGAAAAGTACACACTTTGCACGTGCTGTCTGCACTTGTGTGCGACTCCTCCAGATGCGCTGCATGTGCAACTGCACCATCTGTGCATGAATGCAGCTTTTGCACATGCAATGCATGCATGCTGAGCGCAGGCACTCACATACATGAGCAATCGGGCATGCATGTGCAGGAGAGCTCTGAAGACCAGCTGGATTTCCTGCTGCAATTGCGCGTATGCACAGGTTCGCCATCACAGTCCTAAATACATATCATGACATACATATACAGTTAGATCTGAAACATGCTGTACGAAATATTAACATGGATAAGGTTCTCCTCTCTCTATGAATACAGATGAGACCTGTATGTCCACAAAAAAACACTAAAAACAGTCATAATGCTTCATAACCATTAACATGAGTTAAAAATTATTAATGTCCTTATATCACTTAGCTACTATAGAAGGCAGCCCTGTATTACCCAATATAATAGTATTATGCAATGATCCACTTTTAATGCACATCAACAGTCAAGAAATTGGATATACAGAAGAAAAAAAATCTCTCAAGGCTACTTAAATTTTAATCACTTTTTTATTGTTCTTTTCTAAGAGTCAAGAGTAGAGTAAACAACATTTTAGCCCCAGTGGGCTTTCAGCAGGTAAGTCTTGTAAGGAACAAGAGGATAGTAGCAATTTGTACTGTTCAAAGATGCTATAAAAATCTGCCGTCATTCAATCTCTACTGCTATCACTGAAAAAGAGATTCTTACACATGTCCTATCACTCACTGTCATCTGGGATCCCAAAAATCCATCAATAATGGAGGGAGGGGGGTGCACAATAAACAACCAGACCAACAAAATTCTCAAATATCAAACAAAAGCAAGCAACTGAATTAAATGAAAAACAGAACGAGACACTCCAAAAAGGCATGTTTACTAAAGGAAAACTGCAGTGAAGAATCTAAGATTCAAAGCAATAATAATGCAGGAAAATGGCTGGAGATTTGTTATCTTTCCCTTCCTGTTTTTCTTTTGCAGACCTTTGTTTTGTAGAGATGATGGGACAGCAGTGGCCGCAATTCTCAAATCTGCCTTCAAAGCAGCTGAATCTGGTTCATGGCATCATTCTCAATACCTTGCTCTTGTGGCCATTTTCCCCCTTAAGTAAAAGCTGTTATATATCCATTTTGTGTGGGAAAATTCATCCATTGACTGGATCTTGACTGCTGATTCCCATTCAGAAGATGGGAAGCCAAAAATGGAAGCAGTTAATGTGTGTAACTTAAACTCTGACGAACATTTCTACAACACAACACATGTGGAATTCAGTAGAAATGGGGAGACAATGTCGCTGACGTGCTAAAATATAGCCTCTCTTGAAAATCAAATCAAATCAAATCAACTTTTATTCATCACATGCACAGTCATACATGGTACGAAATGCAGTGAAATGCGTATGCAACTGTTCAGGACCATAGGTAGTAGGGAAAGAGAATAGTGTAGACAGGGAGGGAGAATAAGTTAGGGAGTGATTGAGAGAGGTAGATTATGGGAATACTTTATAGTCCTGGGTTTGTTGTGGTTTGGTTTAGGGTCCGTATTGCCTGTGGGAAGTAGCTCCTCCTTAGTCTCTCTGTGTTGGCTTTCAGGGAATGGAGGCGCCTTCCTGACCGCATCATGGTGAACAGTCCGTTGTTGGGGTGGCTGGGGTCCTTTGTTATTTTCCTGGCTGTAGTTTGGCATCGCCTGTTGTAGATGGAGTGCAGTTCAGGGAGGGAGAATTAAGGGAGGGGGGGAGAGTCTAAATCCTACTCTATTTTAATGTTCAACTGATAAACTGGTGACAGAATGAGGGGAAAACAGAGAAAGACTATGACTCTATATTGTATGCATATAGACTATGCTCAGCTCACATACAGTCATACGAAAGCTGTTTTTTAAAGAATCTCTCTTCACTTGGAAGGTGCAGGACAAACATCTTAGTGTTTCTCTTGTTATCCTAACCTTGAACATATTCTAGATATTAGCCCAATGGAAAAGAGGCCTGAACCGCTATATGTGTCCACTTGACAGACGAAGTCACCAGTTATGTTTGCTAGTCATGAAGTTGCATGACATGTTGTATGTAAGCTCTTCCTTCACAGGTTTGGTGTAAAAGCATTCAACAAAGATTCAGCAGGCTGTTTGTTATACAAACAGACATCTACAAGCTTTCCTATCAATGAAGTGATGTGTCTCAACACACAGAAAGGCTGTTGGAAAGGAAATCAAAAATTATCTCTCCTAATATGCATTCTAGTTATAAATGGAAAATTGAAATGGGGAGAAAACTTATTGCAATCCATCCCTTTCATCTAAAAAACAATCCTGCTAAAGTGAATTCTATGAGAATTATCTGTGGAAAATAATCACTTTCAGTTTTAGGCAGCTGCCAAAGAGCATGACAATTAATGAGGTTAATTTTCCTTCATCATAACTTCCAGTTTGTCTTTAAATGTAGCCTGAGAAATGTGCATTAACACAAAGTTTAGGTTAAATGGGCAAGAAAATGTCTCGGAAGGAAGGAAGGAAGGAAGGAAGGAATTTACTGCTTACAGTCAAGAACTGCAGAAAGCAACTGTAGTAAAGGCAGGAATAAGGGGTAAGGGAAAATACTATGCTCACCGTTTGCTTAAGAGAACTAATGGGAAAACTTTTGGTTTCTTCAGACTGTTGCTTTTTTAACAGATTCCTAACCAGAGCCATGTGCAATAGACATAAACTAAAAGTAAAAAACATGATGCCTCTGGGGCAGTTTTGAAATAAGGATTTTTGTTGTTATTATTATTATTTTAGTAGCAAGCAAGACTATGCTCAGCTCACCTACAGTCATATGAAAGCTTTCAAGTGATCTGATTTCAATCAGGGATTTCACATTTCAAAAATAATAGCTGTTTTTGTTATTAAATTAGAAACGAGTACTGAAAATTATTCCACTATTTCAATTTATTCACTCCGATCCTGAGTGATCCAGCTTCGTTATTCCCCGGTTACAATGGAAATCTATGCAAAATGCAACGGAAATAAAGATTTCCTTGGTCACATCTAAAACTATCTACACCAGCCTGCACTGCTAATATTGCTGTAATGAACTCATCATTCATTTATAAATCAGAACAAGGTACATGATACAACGAGAGAGGTCCCAACCAGCTAATTTCTGTTACAATGATTTATCTCTCATAAATAGAACAAAACCCAATTACTATATGCAAGGCCCATGACACACACCATGACGGCATTCTGAACTATACTTAATGGTTTAGAACTTCAAACGGATACAACCATTTATGATAAAGGTCCATTACAGGTCAGATGTACATCAAATTAAGAACACACTTAAGAACGTCAGATGTACTTGTCATTCTCAAATCAAAATGACAAACTCTTTTTTAAAAACTCAATGCAGTAATGCAATAAAATCAATAAAAGGAAGTTGAATGTGGATCTAAAGATAACTGTTTTCTTTAATTACAGCTACAAGCTCATTTCTATCTACTCCATCCAGAAACATCAACAAGATACCGGAAAGCTTTTTTAAAGGGAAACAAAACATACAAATAGATACACAAACACACACTGTAGGAAGCCCAGGAGATAGCTTGGAAGGGAATATTCAGAGGCTATTACAAGAACAAGAAGAGCTGAGGCATTCTGTCTGGTTTGGAAATGTAAATAGTATTAGGAAGAGATTTAAATTTCTTCCTTGCTCAATGAGGTATTAAAAGGAGATATATGTGAAAATATAAGCAGACTTTAAAATATCCTGTAATTATAAAGTTTTTATCTTTTTGTGGATTTGGTTTCCTGACATTTAAAGTCTTCTAACTATTTGGAAATGCTCATTCTTAAAAAAAAAAAAAGCAAACTAAAATTTGGATTAAATGTAACAGGACTTGGTACTGGTTGTACCACGCCTCTTTGCTGCTGTTGAACCCACTGTTGAAATTTCAGCACCAGTCACCAAGTCACCATGATATAATTCTCACCAAGTACAAAATAAAATCAGTGTTCAATCCACTGGTTTAATACCCCTGTCGAAATTTCAAATAAATAAATAAACAAATGGAGAAACAAAGAATCAAACCAAAAACCATAGGCTATCCCTAACTCTCTGGGCCTCAAAGGAAATCTCACAGAAGTAACACACACACACTCACACACACACACATGCCAGGTGAACTCAGCTACTATCACTTCCCTGGGCAACCGAGAGAAATGGAAGATGAAGATGGCATGGTCTATGATGCCATAACTATGGTGGCTAGCCTGAGCTCCACAAGAGACCCAGAGAAAACAAAAGTGGCCAGAAACAAGCAACAAGAAAGTTGCCCGGGTCTCCACCACCAGTTCTAACTCATCTTCATCTAGATCCAATGATTAGAGGCAAAAGAGATAGACCGGGAACATTGCTCAGCTCCCACTTCTTCTTGAGGCCATGCCAAGCCAAACAGTTTTCTGAAGGAGCAAGACAAAGGTAAAACCCAGAGCTACTGAAACCTGTTGGACGGTCCCCAGTCTTGCCTTTCCTGGTAGGAATATCCTCTGATCCCTGTTGAATTTTGCACTATTGGTTCTCCTCCTAGGAAAGCCAGGTCCCTAGCTGCAGTTCAGAATGATCTTGGCCCTCGGTTAAAAAGATCTGGTGCGTATAAAGTTAGGATTACAAAAGTTAGAATTTCACAGACAGTTTGCCATGTTCATTCCAGCAACTGCCTGCTCTGACATCTTAAACTGTTCCACTCCTTCAAGCTGCCAACCCTGAAGAAGCCAGAAAAATAGGGCACATTTCTCCAGTGTAAGCCTAAACACAAAGGAGAAACACGTGATGAGGATTACTGTGTAAGAAAATGTGTTTTATCAAGGGAAAATTGGCTTCACTTATAGTGTCCATCGCGATTCCAAATTATGCATGTTCCTTGTTATTCTGGTATTACCAATGCTTATACTTATAATATAACCAGTCAATAAGTAAGACAGCTGTCCTAGTAGCAGTGAGTAGAAAATCAATTTGTCTTTGGAATAAACACATTACCCAAGTGATGCATGGTGAAGGATCTTTCCTAAAAGCCATAGAGCAGCTGCATCTTCTGCAAAGCTTAACACATCTCCTTTTGAAGACTTTCTCAATGGTGTACATGTATACACTCAAAAATTCCACTGGGGCTACTAGCCAAGGCACTATGGATTTACATATCACACATGTCCTAATGTACAGAGATGAGAAGCCCATGTCAAGATTTCCTATCGGGAAGAAATATCATTTGTGCCACACACACTTTCCTGAATATCTCTTTTAAATGTATTGTACACTCTTCCTATCATATGCTGCAACGTAAGAACATTGAGTCCAAGAAATTGCACACAGAAAGAAATCAAGGCTGGCTAAGATATGGCTGAAAACACAGACTGTGTTATCTGTGCCTCCTTCACCTTTACTGTAATGAAAGCACTTTCCTTTACCTGTATTTCTTAGTATTGGATAGCTGAAAAGTCACCTTGGCAGTTGGGGGAAAAATAATGTACCAATAGCATGAGACTCCTTTAAGTACTTAAAATAATGGTGGGGGGTTTTTTTGGCCAGACCATCAACTTAAATTCACCGTTCAGCAAAGTTGCAACTTCCAATCTTAGTGCTGACCCTGGGAATTAAACTGATCCTTCTGAAAAACAATGTGATCAGCGCAGAAATTTTCCTGGCGTTCCACTCGCAAAATTTATTAACCAAAAAATATTAAGTTAACCAGTAGAGTAAATCAAGGTGGCTTCTCCCAGGCAATCCTTCTGAAAAAGGTACCCTCTGCTGTTCCAAATACCTTGAAGTTATATTATATTTTTAGACTAACACATGCTACATAATAATATACGGAAAGACTACAGCCTTCCTTTCATGCTTAACAACTTGAATTGGAAGTAAACACGAATACTTGTTTTTTACCGGAACTCTGCAATGTTTTGCAAAGTCACAAATAAAAATACATATTATAAACTAGAAAATGAACGGAGGGAGGTTACTTCAAACAAATCAGCTAAATTGCTGTTAGTGCAAAATTTATTTCGGCCACACATCATCTGATTGTTAACATTTGCCAAAAAAAAAAAAAAACCACACATAGGCAGCAACTGGGTCAAAAGGAAAAAAGTGCATCAACTTTCAACTGCACTAGAAAAACAATGCAAAAATGTTTTTGGTGACATGGCCAAGATCTTGTCAGCTTTTAATTTAAAAGGCTGCGGGAAATAGTACACAAAAATTATACTTCATAAACTCTGAAACTGTAGATATGCTAAGGTCACTTGGCACGGTAACTAATTAAATTAAATTAGGCCCTTTAGTGAGTCGCTTCTACCTACAGCAAACATTTATTGCAAAGTTTATGTTGGACAAATATAGCACAGCTAACCATTCAGCCTAACTGTGGAAGAGCTCTTGCTGAAAAGCACCAAATTAGTTTTTAATTGAAGAAATATTTCCTCCCAATATTGCTGAAATCTGTGCCAATAAATGATAGCCCAACTCCTCCAGGCTGGATTTCAAATGTCCAAGATCCAAACTATTTAGTATTTCAATTTAGTGACGTTATAAATGTTTTTCGGTGAAGGGGAAGTAAAAGGAAACCTTCTACCGATAAGCTGCTTATCTGAGGTCTAAGAGGCTAGAACTAAGAAATGGAACAGAATACAGAACAATAACATAAGGGACCCCGGAGATCATCTAGACTAACCCCCTGCTCAAAAAGGAAAACTGTACCATTCCAGGCAAATAGAGGTCTAATTTCTTCTTAAAAACTTTCAGTGTTGGGACACCCACAACTTCTGGAGGAATTTTGTTCCATTGATTAATTGTTCTAACTGTCAGGAAATTCCTCCTTAGTTCTAGGTTGGTTCTCGCCTTGGCTAGTTTTCATCTGTTGCTTCTTGTCCTGCCTTCAGGTGGTTTGGAGAATAGGTGGACCTAGTTCTTCTCTTCATTAGACTAAACAGTCCCAGTTTCAAGAAATAACAGGTAAAGGAAAACAGAACTTAACAACATAACACAAAAAAATAAGCGTTCTTCAATTGATTTAGGGGGTTAGCAAAAGCATTAAAATTCAATTCAAGCCTTTATTGTCAATGCACAACATGTGTGCGCCGAAATTGAATGAACCTCCATCAGTACAATCACACAAAGCACAGAAACACAGAATACATTCAGATACAGAAGACATCTCCAGACTTATAGACAAATCCCTAACCTCAGGACATGCCTGGCCTGGCACATTTCCACATAAATTTCCACACAAACACACACACGCATACACACTCATGCACACACACCTAGGGTGCTAGGGATGTCTTACCCCGACAGTTTTTGTTTCCAGAGAATAAATCATCTATGTACCAAGTTTGATTGAAATTGCTCGAGGCGTTCCAGACTTAATGGTGGAACATACAAACACACACATCCATTTTTATATATATATAGATAATGATGTAATATAATTTGGGACTATCTTGGGAGCTGTGATAGTACTCTTGTTTTGTGCCAGATGATCTGAAACTCTAGAGTGAAGCAAGTGAATATTTTCCTTCTATCTAATTTTTGTTTTGCTTTTATCAATTTTATTTATTTATTTGCACAATTTCTATACGCCCCCCCTCTCCCGAAGGACTTGGGGCGGTGTACAGCCAACTAAAAGAACCACTAAAGATAAATAACAGTTAAAACAGATTAAAAATTGGGGGGAAAAACCAACAAAAAGGGGGAAAAAGGTAAACAATGCTTGGCGTTACAAAGAAAATAAAAATAAGAATACAGAAAATACTAGAAAAACAACAAAACTGTGCAGGGCATACAATAAATCTAAGGGAAGCTATGGTCCATAAGATCAAACCCAGCCAAAATGTCTCTTCCTTTGACAGAACGTAGCCGTATCACAAAAGGGATTCGATCAACGCGCCGCAGTCAACGCCAAAGCTTTCCACACTTAATTCGGCATAAATGATTTGGATCAACCAGGCGACCATCCTAATCTACTCGAGACACATTATTATCAAGGAGAAATTCAGCTTGCTAGGAAGGTTTTAAGAGAATCTCAAAATATCCAATCAATTGCTCCTTTTTTTTCTTCTTCTTCTTTTTT
>JAEANM010013244.1:0-14484 GCA_017656035.1 Myanophis thanlyinensis | reverse complement strand
AGGAAGGAAGGAAGGAAGGAAGGAAGGAAGGAAGGAAGGAAGGAAGGAAGGAAGGAAGGAAGGAAGGAAGGAAGGTATAACAGCAATCACAAGCTCCATGATGCGATACACTACTAAATTAAATACCATGTGATCTACCAGACATGTTATTGTAAGAATGTTATCTGCTTACAACTATGATTAGCACCCTTTTTGGGAATGACAGTAGTCAAGTTTTCTTCAAGCCTTTTCTGATGAGATTTGAGAGGCAGTTTAGTCTAGTAGTTTAAGATCCTAGGCTTTCTCGTCCCACCTTAGGCATGAAAGCCACTGAGTGACTTTGGACTTGTTACTCTATTAGTCCAATTCACCTCACTGGGTTGTTGTGGGGAAAACAGAAGAACGAAGGAGTATTTGTTATACTTGTCACCTTTAGTTTATATCTCTATCTGTATACATACATACGTACGTACATAAATAAATACATATACAGTATATAAATACAAGGGGGTGTATGTTATGTGTGTGCATATTGCCCACATTTTCCTAGACCTACATTTGCAATAGGTAGTTCTCAATTTACAACCATAACTGAGCCCAAAATTTTCATTGCTAAGCAAGACAGTTGTTAAGTGAGGTTTTTTTTCCTTTTTGAGACTCTTCTTGTCAGTTTTAAGTGAATCACTACCGTTAATTTAGTAAAATGATTAAGTGAATCTATTAGCTTCCTCATTGAGCCTGCTTGTCAGAAGGCTGCAAAAGGTGATCACATCACCCTAGGATACTGTAACTGTCATACATACATGCCAGCTGCAAAGTGTCTGAATTTTGATCACATGACAACAGGGAGTCTGCAATGATATTAAATGTGAAAAACAGTCATAGTCCCCTTTTCAGTGCCGCTGTAACTTTGAACAGTGACTAAAGAAATGGTATAAGGCGAGAATTACCTGTAGCCAGGACTTTTTTGCAATGTCACCTGGGATTATTTTGAGTTTGTGGATTAAATACAGGTAGTCCATGATTTACCACAATTGAGCCCAAGATTTCTGTTGTTAAGTGAGACATTTCTTAGTGAGTTTTGCCCTGTTTACAATCTTTTTTGCCTCAGTTGTTAAGTGAATTATTGCAGTTGACAAGTTAGTAACCGTGCTCTTAGCGAATCTGGTTTCCCCCAGATTCTCTTAACCCATTGATTTTGCTTCTCAGAAGCTTGCAAATGATGATCATATAACCTTGCGACACAACAATAAATAATTGCCAAGCATCTGAATTTTGATCACATGATCATATGGGGATGTTGCAAATGTCATAACTGTGAAAAATGGTCATAAGTCATTTTTTTCAGTGCCGTTGTAAAATTGGACAGTCACTAAATGAACTATTTTATGTTGAAGACTACCTGTAGTAGATAGAATTCCTTTTGGAATAATTTTTGCTATCAGTGGGCTATAGTCATCCATTCCTGCTTTTGTTATCTCAAAACTGAATTACTGTAACTGTATCTATTTAGAAATGTCTTTAAGCTGACGAGAAGTTGATTCAAAATACAATAGATCTCATGTTGTGAAATAAAAGCAATTTATTCATTTAATACCAATATTCAGGATTTTTTGCCGGTTGCCACATAATTCAGTGATAAATGATTTGCCTCAAAAACTAAGCAAGCATAATGCAAAAACAAGCAGATCTTGAAATATGCAGAGCAAATGCTAGGAAAAACAATACTGATTGTTATTAAATTTTCAAGTATAATTCAAGTTATTAGTGAGGGTGATGACTTAGAAGTCTCCATGTCATTTGGGACAAGGTTTGCAAAGGATCCCATCTACAGTATCTGTCCTGCTAAGCCAATTTCAGGTATGCTATAGGTTTCCTCTATGAAAGATTAGTGAGTATATTGGAAGCTATCTTTTTCAGTGGTATCCCTGCCCTTTTAGAACAATCTTCCCAAAGACAGGCAGATGTCATCTGATTTCTAGCACTGAAACAGAAAGCAACTGGCTTTTTCTACAAGCAGTTGGAACTTCAAAATATATATGTTAATTTTGTCATGAGTGTCATATTTATAATGGGAGTTTTTTATTCTATTTCATTTACATGGGTTGCTTAGTCAAGAAAAATACATATAGAAATTATGAAAGAAAGACGAATTATATTATGACGTTACTTTTACAGAACAGTGTTATGATTGAAAAGCACTATACATACAATATATTCTAGTCTTCTCTATTAGAGATGTCCCAGGAATTTGAACAAAAATTTAACAAACTTCAAAACTACAAGCCAATTGCAATCTTGTCAACCAAAAGAAAATCTTAAAGCTATTTATGACTATAGAAATTATTTATATCCCCCACGCTGGCATGTGTCTTTTCCAGATCTTATGCAATACACAGTTCTTTTTCAAGTGTCACTTTTTAAAGTTTTAAACCAACGTGGAAGAAAGCTCACAAATATAAAAGTAAATAACTATTACCATAGTCCTAAAAATAATAAAAAAATTACAGGAAGAATTCCTAAATCATGGCATGAAAAAGACAAATTATCTTGGTTCAAGCCAGATTTGTATATATCTTTTTAGAAGCAGTTAGATTAAGCAATACCAGATTTCAAATATGAATATGTGCATTCTGTCAACTCCTATTACTCACTAATAGTTTGGTACCTTCACTGTAATTTTTATTAGAAAAGGGGGCTCACACCGAAAAAATGAATAGACTGTGGGCAGTAAGATTGAAAATCTCTCTCATATCAAGAATTGTGATCACAGTGTCTTCTGTCAGGTATTTATGAAAGTTTATTTCCAGCAAAAATTAAAAATATTCTGGAGGCTGCCAATGGTAGTGACCTTTGGCTAAATTGATGTGCTTGAAGCTTGTATTTACCAAGTAATTAGTTAGGTATATTATAATTTTTAAAACACGGGCCTTACAACAGCCACAAAATCTTACAAATCCTACGTTGAATACTGTCAGTGATAGGATAATTTCAAACTTTTTGAATTTGGCACATACTGTATTTTTCGGTGTATAAGATGCATTTTTTGCCCCCCTAAAAGTGGGTGAAAATTGTCTTATACACCGAATACAGCCATTCTTTGGGCTCCCAAGCCCCCCTGTGCATCCTGTTTTCACCAAAAAACAATTGTTTTTGGCCTCCCAACCCCCCCACGCATCTTGTATTACACCTCTCCCCAGACCCCAGAGGCATTTTGCAGGCCTCCAGAAGCCTCCATTTGGCTCATTTTTACCAAAAGTGGGAGAAAAATAGGCCATTTTTTGTCAAAAATGAGCCATGTTTCTGGAGACCTGCAAAATGCCTCTGGGGGCTATGGAGAGGTAATACAAGATGCAATGGCACATTTTTGGCCTCCCAACCCTTCCCACCACATAGCTTTTGTATTACCTCTTCCCAGTCCCCAGAGGCATTTGCAGGCCTCCAGAAACCTACATGTGGCTCGTTTTTGACAAAAAACGGGCGAATGGGCCATTTTTTGCCTCCCAAGCCTCCGCCCCCCCACACATCTTGTATTCCCTCTCCCCAGTAAAAAACATTTTTTTCTTGTTTTCCTCTTCCAAAATCTAGGTGCATCGGTGTGTCTTATACTCTGAAAAATACAGTATTTATAGGATCTTCTTAACATAATCTCTCAGTACTACCATATTCTCAATAGCTGCCTAGTATAAGGCTCTCTTTTCAATGAACTCTTAGAACTTATTTTATCGATGCCTATTTTCAAAATTATTTTGCAATACCAACACGGTGTGATTCTTGTGTGAATTTATGTTTACGAAGTAGAATTATTACCAATTATACTGAAAAATCAATACTGGTTTAAGTACATTTTTGAGGTTTAATAACAGTTTAAAATAAAGTAAATTCTGCAAGTACAAGACATTTTGAACAAATGTATTAATGTACAATTATTTAATAACATAACGTGAAGAAACTACTTTTTAAAGAAAAGGGTAAAAAAAAACCAAAGCCACACTGAGTTATATCAAATATTGCATGAAGTGGCTTCTATTCTTCCACAGTTTTTCTTTTCTAAGGTGTCTTTCCCTTCACATTTTCTTCCAGACTGCGTATTTCATTCAGGATGCAGGAAGATAAATCCATTTCACTTATTGATGCCATTTCATCTAAAAATACACTATTTGAATAGTACCAACTGCATTTAATATAAATTCTTTTTAAACAGTATTTTTAATTGCTAAGTCACTTCTTTTTCTCCTTTTTTAAAATCTCCAAAATAAGGTAGTAATGAATGGAAAAGAACTTCCAATAAATATTACTATGTTCAGATTAAAGGAAGGAATAGCCTGGCCTTTAATTTTATTTGGGATATTTTTAATGAAATGCCACTTAAAAATGCTCACTGATTTAAGAGTTCTTTTTTATTTTAATTTAAAAAAGATACCTATATTTTGTCCAATATTACAGTTATCAGATTCAACATCACAGATAACAATTTTTGGCAGTCATCAACTTTAGATTTACTTCGTATTATAATCAATTCTGAAAACATATTTCTGTTGGAATTGAAAGTCAGAATTTATTATGGTACACTTCTTACAGTCACAACATAGAGATGCTGTAACAAAAGCAATTAATAGCATAGCAGTCAGTTACAAAGCATACTTAAATGGGTAGTGATTTATTTTTTAAAAAGAAATCTAACTGGGTAGCACTATAATTATGGTGGAGGAAGTGACATCACACCTGGACAATAGAAGTTTGAAAGGAGAATTCTGCAATCCTGGAGAAGATTTATTTTTTTTACCCAGTAACTGGAACCGAGAAGTCCACAAAAGAAAGTAGCAGCAGCAGCAGATTAAGTGGCTGAAAAAGACAGGCAGTGAATAGTTTTATTCTATAACTACTAAAAGAAATACCTCAAAAAGTTCTGCTAGCACAATGAGGATGCTCTGAAGTTCATAAAGGACATAAAGCAAAGCCAAAGGGAAGATCATGTAAAAGAAATTGGTAACAGATTTTTTAAAGAAAAAAACCCAAGTATGCTCATGTGTAAGCTCCATTAGATGATTTTAAAATGAATGTCAAATTTTAATAAGGTTACTGAGAATATAGCCAAACTTGTTAAGTCTAAAATGTAAAACAGGAAAGCAAACTACAATAAATGTAGTTTAAAAACAATAAGAAACAAATTTGATTGCAAACCGCTCATTTGAGGCAAATAACTTCCCAAAGATTGTAGTTTCATAAGGTCTAAGTATATTTAATCACTGTACCAATATCAAATATTATTTTGTCTGTTTTTTAAAAAAAATCATTATGTCTTCTAACCTTGACTAGACTATTTGCTAAGTGTTTCCCTAAATCAATATGCATGTTGACCAGAATAAGCAACTCTTCCACTCTGCACAAACGCAGAGGGAGGAGAGAGGGAATAAGGAAGGTCAACTGGAAAATTTTTGATCTCAAAATCTTTAATTTAATTAATCAATAATTAGATTAAAATCTTTAATTCAAACATATCATGTTTGGTTCCTCTTTTCTGCAAAAATAAATGAGCAAGCATGTTCACAGACAAAATAAGACTGTCATTTCACTGTATTATCTCCTATTATTTCCTAACAGGCAAATTTTACATAGAAAGTAGAATCCTTCAGGGCAACTTCTTGATCTTGTTTTGTATGCTTCCCTATTTATTTATCCTTATCAAACTTTTTTCCTGTCCTGCTTACAATTAACAGTATGTGATAGCATTCATTTGACTTCATTTAGTACAACTATGCTATACTATTTCAAACGCTAGATAGTAGGCTTCATGTTCTGTAAACTTCTCCATATAAATAATTCTGCATTCAAAGTGATAGGTTGAAACATTTCTAAATTAGTGTTTCATATTACATTATTTTATCTTGATATGGAAGAAGATACAAAACATCCACACCTGCAATGTGAACTGATGAAATCTTACAGATAGATACTTCCTATTAAGGAATGGAGATATTTGCATTGCCTTCTAAGTGCAAATCCATTGGGAAACAATTGGCCAGCAGGACTCCTCCAAGAGCCATTTCCAGCAATGTCATTATGGGGGAAGAAGACTTGCATATATATGTGTGTGTATATACATATATATGTATATTTCATCACAATGCATATAGTTCTTTTTTTCTCAAAGTGTCTAAACAAATGGCATTATGTGCCAGCAACTTAAGCATTAAATTTTTCAAGTGCACACCTAAACACATGAGGAAAAGGCAGTGGTTAAAAAATGGTAACAATGATATTAGCAGAAGAATCGCACATTGAAGAAATGAGTTTTCATCACTCATTTAAAAATATGGAAGGAATTAGACATGTTATAGTGGTAAAAAGTTCTAATGAAGCGGCAAGGCATAAAAACACATAAAAAGAATGAATATTTAGTTTCAGAGAATGTAAGTATTACAGCAACAACATAAAAATATGGATAATAAAGAGGAGCAAAAGAATAAACACATTCTGAAGTTAACAGAAGCTTAACAACAATATATTAAAAAGGGAACCAATAGAGATTATAGTAAAGAAAACTAATGTACAACCAATGACAAAATGGATTAATTTTAGAACTGAAGATAGAAGATAAAAGTTGCATGCTTGTATAATTTATATGATAATCTACATACAGGTTGCATATTTGCAAATACAATGTTCTTACTATACAATAAAAATGGCACTTTGAGGAAGCCACAAGGAATTCAACAATAGCAGGAACTGCTGTAATCAGTCAACAGGAGCAGCACTCTGATTCATATGATCTTATCATGATGGCATGACAATCAATGCATGCTATTTCATGCTTTTCCAAATCACACAAGGGCTAAACTGAGTACTTTAAGAGAATTACTAAAAAATAGAATGTCCATTCATTACAAAGAACTTTATAGTAATGTTAGAGGATAGACAAGTTGCAGCACCAGTTCTATTCATTAATATGTTTTGTTTTATAAATATTTATAGACTTTAGTGTGGAGAAGATAGGTGCCAACAAACTGCCGCTCAATTTACAGTAGCCTATAAAGTACTGAGAGTCTGGTAAAGTATTCCAAACTCATAGACACTCAGATCCTTTATAAGCAAAAACATATATTCATAAATACTCCATGCTGTTGCTAAATTCAAGTATGTGTTTTTCCTTTGTAAATGCAGAAATACATTATATGTAGAAAATGTAGAAAAATATATCATGCAGTAAAACTAACAAGACTGAAATTACCCAGGTTTGCAAAACACTAAAATATCTTATTGATCCTGAATGAAAAAAATCTGAAGTAAACAGATACCAGACAATGGCTGTATTCATGCTTCCTTTGGAGCAAGTCAATTCAAACAAAGCTTAGTGATCTAGATAACACAATATATTAAGTTATAAATCATGGTTTAGAAACAACAATGGATGTATTCACATTTGGCACTAAAAAAAAATCTGAATGGTTTAATAAATGTGAATCAAGCCCTTTTTTGATGCTAACGGTGCTATAGCATAGGAGTGAAAAATACTATACTTTTGAGGTATATTAAAACCGGAAAATCTAAAGCTACAATTTTAAAACTCATTTTAATAGCTATATTATATTTTACATAGTTCTCTGCTGTATTGGGTGGAGGACAGAACAGATGGATGAGTGAGTTAACTTGCTGCTTGCATAAGCCAAATATACCATTTATTATTTCTGTCATATGCTGCTTTTATGTTGTTGCTTTTGTTTTAAATTTTGGTTCCATACTTATTTATGATTTTAATTTTTATTGTTGAACAAACCAAATAATTTCCATTCTTCAGTAGTACAAAAGCACAGTAAGATAAATGAAATGAATACATATAGCACGATCAAATCCATCAAATCTCAAATTACATTCAGCCTATATATGGGCTGAAATAATCTAATAAGGTATGTATCAAAACAAATAATATAGTTATTCATTCATATATATAACAATATTCTGGTTAACTAAAATAGAAGCATAGTAACTTTGGGAATATAATTATTGTGGCTTGAGAATAGGTATTTTCAATTTTAATATAATTTATACATAATGCATTTCATCTTCTTAGAGTGACAAAATCCAGATTGCATTAAGTTTCCACTTTTATGCCTTAAACACCAATATATAAAAACACAACTTCCTATGGTTTCTAGTTTCTTACAAATTTATATTTCTATATTCTCTATCTACATGATCCCAAATTTTAGAAAATAATGGAGTGAAATGAGTGCTATAAATTCCTTTTGACATTTTCCTTCTTTGTTAATTTTATAATGGGAAAAAAGAATTGCTGCAATATTAATATCTTTGTATCAGACCTTCTCTACAACCTAGTATATTTGCTAGGCAAGTTTAATTTTTGAAAATATAGCCATCAATAAATGTAAATCTCTAAATTCATATCTAATCATAAATTAAGACCCCTTTCGTACAAAATTCTAATATGACAATACAGGATTTTGGGCAGTCACGTTTATTTGTCTTGCTCACATCTATGGGCACAGATTTAACTCATGAAATCAGAGCTGATCTCAAAGTAAAATTGCACACAGCAAAATAACTACAGGAGATAATACAGGGAAGGATACTACTCCCTTAAAACAAACATCTCTCTTTGCTGCAATTAGATTTGCTCTACTCCATTTTGTATATCAGAGGAGACATATGAATAAATACACATATTTCTAATTGAATCTCTAAATTAATAAATTCTCTAGAAATCAAAACACGCCTTTACTGCTCAAGTTCGTTAACAAAAAGTTAAAAGCTTTGTTGCAAAAGGTTTGGCTAACCATCTTGAGACATGGGAACTGGTATTCTTTTCTGTTCAGATTTACAAAAGAAAAGGCAATCGGCTGCTGGGTAGTGACTAAAACATACTGATTTACTTAAGTATATGAGACAGATACATTAAATCCTGCACACATTGGATCCCTTTGTCAGTAAGCTACAATGCACTGTGTGGAATTTCCCAATAAAAACATTTTATTGGTGCTTATGAGCAGAAAGTAAATGCCTGAATCAATATATAGTAAAATCAAGTGAAGCAACCTGCATGCAGATTTGAAATATCTTATCTACATGTGATGCCATGGCTTATCATGCTTGTGATCTTGTGATGCTGGAGGATTGGTCTAAGAGTACTTCTATTCCTTCCAAGACTTTTTTGTTAAAGAGAATGTAAAGTTGAATAAATAAAATAAAATTAGTATCTTTTTCAACTTGTGTTGCTGTATTAGTTCTTATATTGCTTAGGCAACTATAAGTACAATTACTTGAAATCAAGTTCCACTATCTTCAGTTGTACTTATTTTCAAGTAAATGTTAGCAAACAATTATTAATAATTAAGACTGGTATTTTCCAAATATACTATTTAAAAATCATTCTTGAAATGGAAGTCTTCCTCAGTGCACAAATGGTCATTACACAACATACCGGTAATAGTATTAAAAAATTGAAATAAAGAATGAGAGAATCTGAAAGCCATAAATGAATCTACAGTTCCTGCTACACTTTCTTTTACTATAAAAATATGTTCGGTTGAGAAAGGAGTAAAATTCTACAAAATCTGAATTACACAAATAGTTATATTAGGAATATTTTAAAAACTAATTCAGAAAAAAATCTGTGTACTTTACTGCTACTCATTAAAGTAACTATTTCTCAAATTACTCAATGAGGATATGGGGAGGGAAAGCTGCAGCTGCTTTAAAAAATATCAGTTGATGCAGACTCCTACAAAGCTGCAATTTCTTCAAGTTCACTTGGTCTAGAAAGTACTAATAGGCTTCTTTAATGAGCTGAAGATAGGTGCTAGTCTTCATGCAGGGCTCAAAGGACTTTCCCCAAATAATTTTCCCAATTATTTGTGAAACATGTCCAGCCAGAGTTTGCTGGTGTATTTTTTTTTTTGTTATAGATAACAGGAGAAATGCTTCAAATGTTTTAATTTAAATGAATTAATTTAACTTATATTTTAGCTGCCAAGCCAGATTAAAAGGGAGGGATAATCAGTTATATCCAAAAATCTTAGTTCTTTCCAATCCAGAGTTTTTCTTTCAAATGTCTACTTCATGAACTCTGCTTCATCGACATACAAGCGCTCTATTTTTAAAAGGGGTTTGGATTTTTGAAAGAGTATTTATAGTTCCACAAATGTTTCAAATTTTGTATTTTATAAATATATGTACTATACTTGAAAACATTTTTCAGACTGTTAATAAAAGGAGAGTAAAAATGAAAACCAAAAGATCTAAGTATACTACTAGTTCTAGAATGAGAACTGAAATGAGAAAAATAGGATTTCGAATACCCTATTAGTGTATATGTGCCAAAAAAATCTTTAAAGCAAGCAACTGCAGTTTAATCTATTATCTCAACATTAGTACTCTATCAGTCTTTGTCACTTCTTCTAATTAAATAGACTATTTTTCAGGAAGCATCAAAAAATAAATAAAGATGCCTCACATTATGGATTATTTGTATCCTGTTATTTATTTTTTTTCCAAAACGAAACAAATTGTATTGAAATTCTACCTTAAGAGAGGCCAGTGGGTGTTCTGGACCAAGTAAACTCCAATGAAATGAAGCCAAATCTTCATCAGGTAGAATGTGATTACCTAAAATATACAATACAACACATGGCCATATGAATTACATCAGTATCTGGAAAATTAAAATATTTATACAGTTATTAAAACCAGGGTCAATATAACTTTTAAAACTGTAAGAATATGAATGCAGTTTATTTTACATAGAATGTTTATATAGTTAGATGAATCTCCACATATGTGTTAAATGCCGAAACGTTGCAAAAAGACTCTGAAACTTACACGGGAAAAGACCCGAAAAGACTTAGACCTGCATACCTACACCCGTGAAAATCTACGAAAACAAAAATAATCATATTTAGGAGTTAAGATCTTCAGACATCACTTGCTACATGGATCAGTTCAATAAAATGAAACAATTCCTAAGCTACAGAATGTAAACACAGGGCTCTGCTTCTGTGACAACAAAAGTAACAACCATAAAACAAAAATTGAAGATATTCTACGGTTCACTAAGGCAAAAATGTAATATGTTTTGAACCATTCCAAGCTGTGTAAACATTTTAGTAGAAGGAAGAAGGAAACAAGGGATACAAGCCTCTCTTCTTCTAATACCTCTACTTCTGTGGTGATGATATATCAAAATTTAAATTATGGTTCTGCATCAGTGTAGAATAGGCAGCATAGCATAGAAGCATTCTAATATGTTATCTACCCATACTTCTAGAATTAACTGATAAATTTCCAACATTACCAATAAACAGATAAAATATTGTTGTTCAATTTTTATGTTGATATCCCCAAAATCTATCTGATTAAAACATGTGATGATGTTCATAGTTCCATTATGGCACTGTTGTTCTACCATGCAAACAGGTTAAGATGCAACAACATCGGTTCAGATAGTAAAATACTGAAATCAACTGCAATCTTGTCAGAACTTTTCTGTCAGAGTTTTGGGTCACACTACAATGCAGAAAGCAAAATAGAGATAGACCAATCCCAGAAAATATAAACATCAGCTAACTAGCTAGCCAGATACTTAAGTTCATTGTCAAAGATGTTCCAGATTGAAAAAACAAATATAAAGTTGCTGTATACTTTTAGTCATCTCAAAACATACTGAAATACTACCAACTACTTCCATAAAAGTTCTTGGCAATTGTTAAGACAGAGTTAAGCGACCAAGATAGAAATAAGATCGAAGGCTACATTCTTGATGCAAGAATTCCTAAAGGAGAAAGAAATTGTACACTGGTGACAAACCTTATCACTTGTTCAAAAATTCCACTTTTGTTTAAGCAATACAGTACGTTGATATCTACAAATCCAGCCTTTTTAAGTCAGGAAATTCTGTATTGAAACATTTTTTGATTCTCAATTTCTTGTGGAAAACAGCTAAATAAGAAATACATCACTGACTAATGCTAAATTCAGTAATCCAGTTGGCGTCGCTATTCCAGGAAAAAGTATATACAGTATCACTGCTGCTATGGGAAATTCCTAAAGTCAAGAAGAGCTTTATAACCCTTAATAACTAACTATATTCACAAAGTAAGCTACATTGTACAACCTATCTTTTCTACAGAGGTTCTATCTTCTCTTTGCTGAGAGCATCAACCAGTTAAGATTCTTGTCTTCATTTTTTAAAACACAAAACTGAAGAACTGATTGATCTGAAAACAATCTTTGTGTATATCCAGTTTTGTGGTGGATGCTTGCATACATTCAAAACACTAAACTAAAATTGATTTAAATTGATTTAAGATTTTTCCCTGTATCTCTTTTGCCAACACTTAATTGGTTATTCAAGCAATCTGAACCTGAGTCTGTTAGAGGGTGTATTTGTAGGATGACTCTTAGTATGGAACAGAAAAGGCTGTCTTTATGTTTAGCAATAGCACTTAAGACTTATATACAGCTTTAGTCTTCTCTAAGCAGTTTTAAAGAGTCAGCATATTGTCCCTAACAATTTGGGTCCTCATTTTACCCACCTCAGAAGAATGGAAGGCTGAGTCAACCTTGAGCCTGGTGAGATTTGAACTGCCAAATTGCAGGCAGCCGGCAGGCAGCTCATAGTTCAGGGTGCATGAGTGCCTTTTTCTTATTTTGTATATGTTTATGTATATGTTTGAACAATATTTTTATAAATAAAAAAAGTTTTTCTAAGATCATTGATCTCTCTTATGTGAATTGGCTGATTTTTTTGTGATTTGTGGAGTCTTGTCCAAATAGAATTTGTCTGTGGTAAGAACATTTAGAGAGCATTCTTTTTCCTCATAAGGAACAAAATACGCAGATCTGACAGTATGCCTTCTCAATGTTCTCTACTTAATGAGATATCCTTCTCCGAGAAGTATATCAGTCCCAACTCTCCTTATATTCCATAAGCAAGTTAAAGCTATTTGGGATACTTTCAGTCTTTCATTGAATTTGGCAATCTCTCATAGCTTGTATCTTTACTTACTGACTTTCACTGGTATGTAATTTTAATTTTGTGATATACTATTGTTGTCTAGAATGAATACTGATGGGGTGAGCTACAGTATTAACAACTATTGTTAATAAATCAGTCCATCAGTGAAGTATAATGGTATGTGGGAACAACCTATGGGACACGAAGCAACTAAGGGAACAATCAGATAAAAGAAGCTTCAAGCTTCACAGCAGGAATGTGAGTATGAGCCCCTGCCTAATTTTAGAGCTGTAAAGAGACAAGGATGTATTCTCAAGACACGCTAGATTCTGCTAATATAACATTACAATAAAGTAGAATTAGCTCATCTGGTTGTGTGGTGGCACAGTGGTTAGAATGTAGTATTGCAGGCTAATTCCGTTGACTGTTGGGGGTTCAATCATTACCAGCTCAAAGCTGACTCAGCCTTTCATCCATCAGAGGTCAGTAAAAAGAAGAACCCAGATTGTTGGGGGTAATATGCTGACTCTGTAAACAGCTTAAAGCAAAGGCTGACTAATACTTTGAAATCATGATTTAAAATTAGGATTTAGTGATAACAATAAATTACCATTTGAAATAAATGAAATAAATTATAGGCAAACAAATACATTTTGATTAGCATTATATGCAAGCTAAATCACTATCTTAATTTCCTATGTACTGTATGTGTACACAGATTTCCTGCTGTGGATATTAGAATATGCTTAGTAATTACCTTAGCATTTATATATAGTTGGAATTACCGTTATTTCACTATTTCTGGTCCTATTCAGTTAGAATTTTATTAGAATTAAGCTAGTCATATGTAGGACTGTAATATTACGTTTCACAAAGTATCTCTTCAACCAGAGTATACTCTAGTGAATAAAATGCTTTAATTTCTAGCTAAATAAGTAGCATTCGGTAGCAGTTACACCCAACTCTAAGTCAAACAGTAATTCAGGCTGCATGTAAAACAGCCCTCTCCTGCCTTTTTCATGGCCCAATCAGCACAAAATCCCACACATCTGTAATCACTAACTCCTTCTAAAGATTTCTATTTTAATAGATAGTTCTTATTTTGTTGGCATTCCCTGTTTTTTTTATTCTAGAATTATTTTATAGGACATTTTCTATACAGATATGGTCTTCATTGTAAAAGTAACCAAACTAAAAGTCTCTCCTTTTCTAGTAAGCTTTATTCATTCATAATAATGATTGTACTTGTAAATATCATCCAATTAAATTAAATTAATTGCATGTACATTTCACATATCATTCAATTAAGTGATACAAAAATTTTGGTTTTGGCTTGACAATTATCCAATTAAAGTGGGCTGATTTCCAAATAGCTAAAACACGAATTTTTCAGGACATTCACTTTACTGTTTATGATTACAAACATACAAGTCTCCCTTTAACAAATGTTCAGGATACACACACATACACATGTACACACAGATTGCCCTGTGTTTACCTACCTAAAAGAGCAGCAAAAATAGGAAACCGATTTG